>OX155969.1:8450443-8695443 GCA_944548615.1 Micropterix aruncella
TTGTATAATGTTATCAAAATAGGGTAAACCTATATAAAATTGTATAATATTAAAAAATTGTAAAGAAACATTGTAGAAAACAGTATAATATTGTTATATTTGATAAGGTTTGTAAAGAAATCCGTTTATAGGATCATGTTTTTATTTAAAATAAAATTAGTAAAAGCTACTTAAAAAGTAGCGAAGGAAATCCCAGGTTGTATTGGGAAATGCTTATGTTTGAATGAGATATACTTACGGATGTGCACGACTTTCGACAGGTGCAATGTAAGTTTAAAGGTCCTTTTGCAGTCGACTAACGATCACTATTCATCCATATATCTCATAAATAGGGCTTATCCTTATGCAACACAAAATGCCTTCAAATGAGACGAATTAAGCGAAAAAATTAAAAATTAAACTATTGATCATTTCGGCAAGGCCGTTTTATAAATGTAAGTGACATTACGAAATAATTCAAATTTCGAATGCCACTAACATTTAAAATATGATACAATTGGCTGAGTTTGTTATCAACGAGCCATTAAATCGAATTAAAAATAAATAAAAAAACTCCATATGCTCAATGAAATGAAAGAAGAAACTTAAATCTTTATTTCTGGCAGAGAAGTTTATAAAAAAGATTGTATAATGTTATCAAAATAGGGTAAACCTATATAAAATTGTATAATATTAAAAAATTGTAAAGAAACATTGTAGAAAACAGTATAATATTGTTATATTTGATAAGGTTTGTAAAGAAATCCGTTTATAGGATCATGTTTTTATTTAAAATAAAATTAGTAAAAGCTACTTAAAAAGTAGCGAAGGAAATCCCAGGTTGTATTGGGAAATGCTTATGTTTGAATGAGATATACTTACGGATGTGCACGACTTTCGACAGGTGCAATGTAAGTTTAAAGGTCCTTTTGTAAGTTTAAAAGTACTTTCATTTATAAAACGGCCTTGCCGAAATGATCAATAGTTTAATTTTTAATTTTTTCGCTTAATTCGTCTCATTTGAAGGCATTTTGTGTTGCATAAGGATAAGCCCTATTTATGAGATATATGGATGAATAGTGATCGTTAGTCGACTGCAAAAGGACCTTTAAACTTACATTGCACCTGTCGAAAGTCGTGCACATCCGTAAGTATATCTCATTCAAACATAAGCATTTCCCAATACAACCTGGGATTTCCTTCGCTACTTTTTAAGTAGCTTTTACTAATTTTATTTTAAATAAAAACATGATCCTATAAACGGATTTCTTTACAAACCTTATCAAATATAACAATATTATACTGTTTTCTACAATGTTTCTTTACAATTTTTTAATATTATACAATTTTATATAGGTTTACCCTATTTTGATAACATTATACAATCTTTTTTATAAACTTCTCTGCCAGAAATAAAGATTTAAGTTTCTTCTTTCATTTCATTGAGCATATGGAGTTTTTTATTTATTTTTAATTCGATTTAATGGCTCGTTGATAACAAACTCAGCCAATTGTATCATATTTTAAATGTTAGTGGCATTCGAAATTTGAATTATTTCGTAATGTCACTTTCATTTATAAAACGGCCTTGCCGAAATGATCAATAGTTTAATTTTTAATTTTTTCGCTTAATTCGTCTCATTTGAAGGCATTTTGTGTTGCATAAGGATAAGCCCTATTTATGAGATATATGGATGAATAGTGATCGTTAGTCGACTGCAAAAGGACCTTTAAACTTACATTGCACCTGTCGAAAGTCGTGCACATCCGTAAGTATATCTCATTCAAACATAAGCATTTCCCAATACAACCTGGGATTTCCTTCGCTACTTTTTAAGTAGCTTTTACTAATTTTATTTTAAATAAAAACATGATCCTATAAACGGATTTCTTTACAAACCTTATCAAATATAACTATATATATATATATATATATATATATATATATATATATATATATATATATATATATATACACTTTAGGGTTTTTGGTTAGTAAAAGGGATAGAGTTGAGTACCTTAGCCGAACGTTTCGGAGCCCGTGGCTCCTTCCTCAGCGGCGAGAAGAATACTAGAGTATTCTTCTCGCCGCTGAGGAAGGAGCCACGGGCTCCGAAACGTTCGGCTAAGGTACTCAACTCTATCCCTTTTACTAACCAAAAACCCTAAAGTGTATAAAAATACAAAATTTTCAATAAAAAAGTCTATATATATATATATATATATATATATATATATATATATATATATATATATATATATATATATATATATATATATATATATATATATATATATATATATATATATATATATATATATATATATATATATATATATAAATAGAAAAAAATAATGAAGGGTTATCATTGGTTAAATTATTGAGTTTTTATAGTCAATAAGTGAATACTTAGTCAAAAGCTGTTAATAGTCAATAAAAAACAATAATTATCATTGTTATTATAGATGGCCAAACCAATTACTGTTGCTTTCTCCGGACAATGCTATCGGCGCCACCTACATATCGCCGACGTGGAATTTTAAGTATGCAAATTTTTCTAGTATACAAATTTTAAATTTCAAGTATAAGTCTAATATTTCGAGATTTAAATATGACCAGTGTGCCCCTTGGTGCACTGATTTCAACCACAAATGTTGCCTGCATCCTAAATTTCAGGTCAATCTGGTTAGGCGTTTGGGCACTATCGCACAGGAATACACACACAAACAGAGGGACACTCAGACACGCTTCAATCTGGAAATGGGCCTTATCGTCTCAGGGGGCTCAAATAAATATTTTCGTTTTTGTGTCACAAAAAAACGCTTGTTCACATTACTTTCCCTTCCCGTCGGTTAGTAGGACGGGAAAGTAATAACTATTTGCTAATTGGATTATTACTATTGTCTTCGTTTATTTGTTAATTTGTAACGTGGTTATTTGATGTTAAATATTTTGATTTTGATTATTTTTGATTTATTATATGTAGATTTTTAAATTTATGTAATTACGTTATTTTCTTTTAATATCATTTGATGTTAAATATTTAGATTTTGATTATTTCGATTTGTGTATTTATTTGATTATGATTATTTGGATGTTTTATTTTAGGATTTATTTGATTTGGTTATTTTATTTAAAATCATATATGTACCAATATTAATAGGTGTGTCCTGAAAACCAGGATAAAAGATATCCTGAGGATATCCCTAATTTGCAGCGTTTGTAGCTTTATTTCATAGTCTTTGTCTATTTACAGTTTTAATTTTTAAGCTGTGTGTTCTTGTTTTTTGTATATGTTTTTTATAACAACAGCTGCAAATAAATATTTTTCAATTTTTCAATTATTAAAGTAAAAAAAACACATTTTACATATTGATTGCAGCAGTGTAAAGCTCTTGCTAAAAACTGAGGCATAGAATATTCATGGGTGCGTGGTCAATTTCCTGCAGTGGCCATTAGGGGCAGGGGTGTGCAATTGTACAGTACAGTACAGTGGCTAATGAGAAGGTGCGGGTAGAAAAGAAAAGAAGCGTCGACTGTGCGTGGCGTGGTTTTGCGTGTCGCAAACACGACACTCCATCCCTCTATCTCGGACAAAGGGAGGTGTGCAAACAAGATGGCGACGCCATCTCGGCCATCTTTCAAAATGGTCGCGAATTAGCGGTGGCTTTGTGCGCGACCAGGAAATGTGTTTGTTTTTCCGACTGGAGTGTTATTTTTGTTTGCTCAACATTTGCCGTTTGTTATCGCGGCGGACGCGGGGCGAGCGCCGCTTTCGCTGACCATCGACTTTTATCTCTTATTCTATATGTAAATTCACAAATATCAGGCAAGACCTGGAAGAAGGGCACATACCACAAAAAAACAAGGTTGGAAAGAAAATCACGCAGAGAGAAATGTAGATTTTACCAAATATAAACTGATATATCGCAGTGGATATTTAAAGTTTATACATCACCGGTCACGTGCCGGAGCACCGCGCACATTACACGCTAGGGTTTCCAGGTATGTTTTGATGAAATCGTATAAAAAAATATAGGTATCTATCCAACATATTTCAGGATTTTTTAAAGAAATAAAATTGTATCTACGTATCTAATTTTGTAAGATATACCAGCGGTGTCAAAATCGATGACGAGCAGTGAAAATGAAATACAACCTGTAACTAATAAGATCATTGTCTAATTACGTACTGAACCTAATACTAATTGATTCGGACACTGTACTGTATATAGTGTACTAATGAACTAATATGTAGTGGCACCACGGTTGGTTTATATAGGTGGGTCATTGAATTACCCTTAGAAGTAGGGTCTATTGTTCTTTACCTGGAAAATACGTTTTTCAAATGTGTCTTTTATGCGAGTCATTCTTATTCGGAAATAGCTGATTCATAGTCATGTGTCCTCCCAATACGTTTTACAATAATAAAATGGTATCCACTTATCTAATTTTGTGCGATACACGATCTAGTTAGTTGATCTAGATCTAGTTGCGATATATAGTTGCGATTTGTTTGCTAACATGTATGGATGTTTGCTATTCTGTATCTGACTTGTATGAATATGACTATGACTAATATGAATACGAATATGTTAGTAGATCTTCCGATCGTATCAACATTTAAAATTGCCTAAATAATTGTAAAAATGGAATTGTACTGCAATTGTAATTTTGGAAACTTTGGCACAAGCTCGCTGGTTCATTCGCCATCTGGGGAGAGAAATTAGCAGCGAATAACGCAACCGTTATCTAAACTATAAATTGCATATTTAAAAAAAACCTAAATTGTATATTTACTCGTTGCTCGTTACTCGTGTGCGTATAACATGCGTGTAAGTGTGTGTCTTGTTATTGCATTCGATCCAGAGAATTGAAATGAGCCGTGAATCGAACTCGGAATCATACAATGTAAGATCAGGCGACCTAACCACTATTTCACCGGGCCGCGTATTATAATTACTTACATATATGACAGGTCTTCTTAATTCGTTGTGGGTAAACAAATATATACGACACAGTTATATACTTGCCGAGTCGCGTTAGAGATGCGAGACGAAGCGGGCGGACGTTTGGCTTTCGTTTCGTGCTATATCGCTATATTTTGCTGTATTATTTATTTATTTTGTGCAATTAAGAATAAATATTATTATTAATAATAAAGAAATTATAATGATAACAATATTTGTTAACAGGCATTTCTTGTCAGAGACCTAATATTTGAAATATATGAAACTCAAATACCACTAAGATATTATAGGTGATATTTAGTTTTAAATATAACTAAAATATTCCTAAATAGATATGCCACTCTCAAGCTTATTAATTGGCGGATCCAGGGCTAACAAAATAGCGTTTTCCTTAAAAAAATCTTTTCTGTTTACTTTGTATTATGTAGCATATTTTGAAGTCCTTATTTACAATATATTAAATATTGTAAATCTATATATTGGGTGTGTGAACAAGACTCCGTCGTTTTTTGTTAAAATAAAACACATTTGCTTGTTTAGAACAAGGAAGAATTATTTATTGAAATTATGCTGCATATACACCTACAACTTTCTCCCATTTTTCTGGCAAGTTAGGGATTCCCTCTGTGGGGAAATCCTGGTCCTTGGTGGGGATCCTATCATTAAGCCAATTTTCGATCTCTGAGCGAAAACTGAACCGCTGTTCAGAAAGAGACGACTGTATCGACCGGAATAACTAGTAATTTGAAGGAGCTTTGTCTGGTGAATACGCGGGTGGGGTAGAACCTCCCAGTCCTGTCGTTTTACGTATTTTTTTACAACGTTTGCAAAATGTGGTTTGCAATATCATGCTGAAAAAATTGTTTGTTATGTCTATTCACCCATTTCGGTTGTTTTCCTCGTTAGCTCGCTTCAAATGCATTAGTTGTCATCGGTAGACATCATTATTGACAGTTTTACCTGATCCTAGCAGTTCATCTTTCACCACACCTTTGTGATTCCACCAGATACAGAGTATAGCCTTATTGCAATGGACATCTCGCTTTGGTTGTGATAGACCGGCATCACTAGGTTTTTTTCCTATATATTTTACGTTTCGGATTCTCATAATAAATCCATGCTTTATCTCCTGTAACTATTTGATGCAAAAACCCTTTTATTTTTTATCTTTGAAGCAGCATTTCACAAATGGTTTTTTGACGTTCGATATCTCTTTGTTTTAATTCAAGTGAAAACCAGTTACTAAGTTTGTGAACCTTTCCCGTCGTTTTTAAAGGTTTTGCAACAGTTTATGTGTCAACATTTAATACTACAGCAATTTCTAGTTGTGTTTGAGTAGAATCTTGAGCCAATAATATTTCCTTTCTATTCTGATATTCAGCAACTTCAATTTTTTGGGTGGTTTTCCATGCTCTTTATCCTTAATGCAAAAATCGTCATTTTTAAATCGATCTTCACCATAAATTTCCACAAGGAAACGATAAGTTTCCGCTGCACTTTCTTTGCAATAAAATAATGTAATAAAACTTCCCGCAAATGATGTTTATTTGGAATAACATTCGATATTTTCAAGGAGTGAAAAATGATATTTGTTTATACTTCAGCCAAATGTCACATACTGCGTTAGACAGCTGACTTCAAGCTCTATCGGATACATGTATTGCCATTTTATGGTACACGTAAGCGGCACAACAAACGACACCCATTGCGAAAGGACGAAGTTGGCGCTGCAGCACATCAACTTCTATACTGCTCAACTGATCGCCATGAAAATTGGTATAATTACATAGACATTTGAGCACGCATAATATATTCGCACTATTCAATTTGTATTAACTCGCCATAAGATGGTGATGCAGCTCATCAACTTATATATGGGTCTACATCAACAACAACAGGGTATTTTGATTAAAACCCCCATTTATAACATTGAGGATTTCGACAATATCAATTTTTCGCAGCTCTATTGACCTACTTGACTATTATTATTCCTTATTCTTTCTAATATTGACTATTTTACAATTGCGTTTTTTTTCCTTCTTGCTATTGCCTATTGACTATTATTATTATTACTGATTTGTTTGTATTTGTGCTTTTTCTTCAAAATATCTTGCCGTATGATAATTTGTGAAATTATCCAATATTTGTTTGATTATTTAGTACTATTGTCCACATGAAAATTCTACGAAATTATGTAAGAATTTTGATTGAAAATATTGGAAAATGTTGTTTCTTCTATATAACCTAGAAAATCTGCGCTTGGATGTTCAACGTTCATACCTTGCAATACCGACGTTCATAGCTTATACCTTAATAGGTATATATTTAAATATTATACTTGTTATTTTTGTTAGTTTTTGACATAATCAAGTGTAGGAATTCCTATCAACTGGTTTGAAATTAAAAAAAATAAAGTAAAAATTACCGCGCAACCGATCGCCATTAAAATTGGTATTTTAAATAGACATTTGAGCACGCATAATATTTTCGAGCTATTCATTTTGTTGTTACTCGCCAATAAGTGGCGCTGCAGCACATCAGCTTATATACCGTTCAACCGATCGCCATGGAAATTGGTATACATAGATATTTGGGCACGAATAAAAAACGCGGGCAACGCCAGGAAATGCCACCAGTATTTTATAACTATGCAATGCTGTATGTTTTTAATAAAATAAACTATAATAAAATATGGTAAGAAATTGTAAATATTTTGAGTGGTCCACAACCGGATGTTTGACCCTGCGCCTGAAGCGTTGGCCGCAGAGTCAGTTGGCTTGGGCAGAGCTGTTGGCTGAAGTGTCGCCGCCTATCTGCCAGATAGCGCGGGGATTCACCGCGTGAATGAGCCATTCGCCAAGTCCGCGACACTCCACCTCGCCCTCAATGGCAGTCGGGGTAAATAGGTTTCTCTGTCTTGCCATTCACGTGCTGATGCCCTGTGTGTCCTGCGAGCCCCCACTCCACACTCCACGCCCTTCATTTCCAAATGGAAATGGAATGACACACAATCAGTTCGGATTACGAACCGAGCCGGACCTTTGCTTTTAAAATTGATCATATATGTTATTAGATTGCTCAACTCCATAGTATGTTTTGGCAACCCTTCTGCGTCGACGAAATGCATTTAGCGCTGATAGCATTGATGGCAAATCTAACAGCAATTTATTCGGCCATCTATAATAACATTGACAAAGACTCGATTGCGTTTCTCTTGAACTAAAATCGGAAATTAGTTCATGTTAACCAGACAGAGCAGTACGTCAGAGCGGAAAATGAAATGAACGGCTGTCACTTTTTAGGATTAAAACTACCCACCGAAGATAAAGCAGCTAAATTTAACATTGCACGAAATGTGTTCAAACTTATTCGGGCGTCTAAAAGTTCGACAGGTAGTTTTGGTGCTGGAAAATCGATGATAGTTCATTTCATATTCCGTTCTAACGTATTGCTCTGTTTTGTTCGGTTGAACTCCTATTTTAGTTCACGAAGAAGTTCCTATTTTAGTCCTCGAGGAATCGCAATCGGGCCCAATTAATGTTTTTTAATACATGATTATAAAAACCTAATAATTTAACTAATGACAACAATAACTACATTCAATTATTAGTGCCAAGTACCTATCGCATTTTTATATCAGGGAAATAATCCGGAGAGAAATAATGCCATATAATAGTGAATGAATGAATGAATGAATGAAAATCTCTTAATGCAAGTAAGGTACAATGGCGGACTTATTGCTACATTACAATATCTTCCAGTCAACCAACATGCTGGTGTAAAAAGAAGAGTAGGCAAAAAATTATAGCTTAAAATTAATTTTGAAATTATAGCATATAATATATATTGTGTGTCTATCAGGGTAAAAAGTAAATAAATAAATAAATTTTTGTGTTGAACATATTACATATATACATACATATGTTCAAATCAAATCAAATCGCATTTATTGTCTTCAAAAAACTTTACATAGTTGTTTAGACATTTTATATAGCCGCTTAATGTTAAAATAACTTTAAAATGTATACTAAATATTTCATTAGAGACTCACCACATAATTGAGTTATATTAGATATTTATAACTACAGATAGTCATGAAATTATTATATTAAAATTAAATGGTCCTGTAAGTAAGAATTATAATTGATTATGGGAGACAATTAAAAATAATAGTAATAATATAATAATCAATAAAATGGTACAAATGTCAAGTTAAATAAAAAAAATAAAAAAAATCGAGATGGAAATTGTCAGTAATCAGTAATCTGTTAATATATAAATAAATAAATATACGTATATAAAACATATAAATTAAAAATAATTAAACAAATAAATAAATAAATAAGTAAAGAAATAAACTGACAAAATAAGGCAAGGAAAGGGAGGGGATAACGGAAAGGTTTGAATGTATGGTTCATATTTATTGTGAATGGATGTGCTTTTGCTGAGCTCAGGCAGCGGAAGTGCTTTTTCTGAGAATAATCTATCTGAACTTTAAATTGCATAATTATTATATATTGAAATCTGTACACCAAATTGAAAAATGGTAAAATAGTAAGAGCGATGATTTGAAAATCAGTTTCCTAAATTATTATTTATTTATTTCGAGATAATAATATAATACCGTATAGGCGTATTTAGAGTGTCACGAACGTCGCCATATTGAACATAAAAAAGATTAATCAAATCTAAGTCGACAGTCGACCATAAGTTCGGGTGTAAGTGTCTGAAGACGTCGCTGTTGAAGCGTTCAAAATGATAATTTTAACCACTGTTTCAAAAGTTGGTTCGTGCGAATGAAAAATTGCACTTATTTTATTGGAAGGTACGTTAAAGCAGTAATGTATTTTTGGCTTATTTACTATTTGTCATTTCCACTATTACCGTATTTCCCTGTTTTCCTATTCTATATTCAGTATTTCCTTTTTCCTATTTCGGTGCGTCCAGCGTATTTGTTGAAATAGTTTGAAAACTTCTTTATTTGATTTATATAAAGAATAATTTCTATAAAACATTGATTTTGCTTATAAAAATAAAAGGAACCGAATGGCAAAACTTTACCCTCAAGCTTATTCGATTCTGTTACCCAACTGGGACTAACCCGTTCTAGGGTGGGCAGGTAAAATAAATAAGCAGCTCTAATAAACCACAAATTGAAACATTATACCGCAATCACATAATAATCGTTTAGCCCAAAACCGCAAATTCCGCGGTCAGGTTAGCTCGATCTAACGACTATAACCAAATCACAGTGTGTGAGAGTAAGTGGGCGGAGAATATAGTGTCTAGTATAATACGATTGGATTAACCAGAAGAGAGAGAGACAGAGAGAGGCAAGGAATGACATGTAAATTATTATTCATAAATTCAGGGGTTATTGACGAAAACAACCCCCCAGACGATTTATCGAGGACTCCCGATAAATTGGACAAAATATAGACAAGAATCAAACGTCTGCTTTTTACACGACATGGACGCAAAAACTGGCCGAATTCGTAACTAGATGATCAGATTCGACGGGGGAGAAACTGCACGTCGATTCGGAGTGGTAAAAGGCTGAACCAGAAAAGAACATACCTTTGTACATACATTATTTAGGGTAAAGGAACTACAATATGACCTAATCAATACATCTCACAAAAAAATGCAATATATTCTCAATATTACACGTATGTGGTGATAATTCTAATCGAGACAGAAATTGAAGGAAACCTACACATACCAAAATTCGATTAGGTAACCCCAAGACTTCCCTGGCAAGTAGCTGGCAAGTAGGGACTTAACAACGATGCAAAGAATATTATATGACAATATATTATAATCCAAATCTTGACAACAGAAAGTTTGAGACAGCCTTCATATAGAGTACAAACTTGATATAACGAACATGAAAGGGATTGTAGCGTATACCACAAATCCAAATAATTGTACATACAGCTTGACATAAAATCGAATCTAGTTATAAAAATGTAATTTAATTTGTATATATTGATGACTATATTAGTCATCAATTCCGACAGACTGGCAAAACTGGGCACACTGGATTGCCCAGTGGAGCCAGCTGTAGGGGTCCCCTTCGCTACAGGTAAGAAAATCATCAGGGACTGCTTGGAGCAGGAACATCGGGCTTCCTGGAAACAGAGTCAGGGATGTCGCCAGGCAAAAGCCATGATGGAGCAACCACTACAGAAGAAAACCAAGGCCCTACTTGACATGAGCAAGAAGAACCTTAGAACCACTATCGGTCTCCTCACCGGACACACGACCCTTAGAGCTCATCTATTCAACCTTGGTTTGACTGAGAGCAAGGATTGCCGAATATGTGGCGAGGAACCTGAAGACAGCATACACATTGTTGGTCGCTGTCCAGGGCTCGCCGCCAAAAGACACAGTTTACTGGGACGAGCCCTTCTCGAACCCAGCGATCTGCCCAACTTGAAGGTCAGTGACCTACTTGGACTGGTAAGAAGTACCGGGCTACTTAGCTGACCACTGACCTAATCACACAGTGGGTAGTTACAAAAGACCTTACAGATCAAGGTGACATCAAGGGCTGGAAACAAGGCCCCCACTCCATCTACTACTACTACTACTACTAGTCATCAATTCAAAGACTCGATCAAATCGCGCCTTTCACGAGTCTTTCATAATTTCGCAGTATTGTATTGACGCAAATTGAATTATTGACGTTGAAATATTATAATATAAAAGAGTGTATTGTTACCTAATAAAATCGTTTCTGTCACACACTTCAATGGGTAAGTTGCTCTTTCTCTGTAGGTACAATGTAAACTTAGTAATATTATATAGAAGTAATGTTTGTAAGTTTGTATGTAGACGGTAATCTCCGAAACTAATTATCCGATTTCAAAAACTTTTTCAATAATTGAAAGCCCCATTATCGATGAGTGCTATAGTTTACATTTTATTGTTATAGGTATTGGTTTTCAATAAGAAATCCCGATATTTATAAATCGAGTCTGAAAAGAATTAGCTAGTGAGTTGCTTTATCGGCGTGCGCTGAAGAAACGGTTTGATATATGGGTAAACAATAGATAACAAAAACATTGGCCTCAAAGAGATGTATAATAAGATATCGCAATAGCGATAAGTCCGCTAATTGTGCATAATTTGTCTTTTTTTATAAAAACCAGTGTAATATTCATTAAGTAATGTTTTTATATAATAGCACAATAAAGTTAGTCTAGTCTATTCTATAACAAAGTTGACGACAGCATTTCTTAACTATTATACTTAAGCTACAATAATTGCTTATATATCTCAAAAAAGTAAGAAAAATAAGTAGGTAGAGTTTATTGAAGACATTTGCGTTAAAATAAGAATCCCTATTAAAATAAATTTATCCATTATCACGGGTGTTAAATAGTAATAGAATTAGCACTTTACTCTAAGTATTTAGGTGGTATAGTTATAGAGCTATCATGAAATTAGTAAAGCGTGGCGAGGAACAAGACGCGTACGTCTACGAGATAGGTAGCGTATATTTCAGGGGGGGGGGGTATATCAAAAGGTAGCGTTTAATAAGGCAAATAAACGACACTCCTACTTAAATTAACAAATCGATTCGAAACTTTACGCGAAGCGAAGCCGCTGGCAACAGCTAGTATCTAATAAACGTGACACTCTCTACTCTCTCTCAAAAGTCATCGAGGTATAAAGGACTCAAAGACAGAACTCTGGGCGTGTTCACGGACCTTGTCATCAACTACCAAGACCAAGGTATTTACAGGATATTTAAAAATTCGGTATATCAAGGCATTTGTAATATCGAGGCTCGCCAAATCGAGTTCTATGGGCCTACAAAATAAAAAAAACGCGCCTATATAAAACACAGAACTCTATCTTGTAATACGGTAGGAACTCAAATACGTACCTACTCTATTTGACTAAATATAATATTTCAGTAATCACACACAATGACACAGATCTGACATTAGCGCATCACACCACTCGCGCCAAATCTTACGGACACGTTGAGACACGATTAATTGTTCTAATGCATCGCTTGACATTCGCTATAGGTACTGAGGTTTTCGTTACATGTTTATTTTTTCCAAAGGTTGATAAATCAAGGTTATTTTTGTATATTTTTGTAATATTTTTGTAATATAGAGGTAGGTATATATTTAGCATTGGATCTTATGATAAGTTCAAAGGGATTTCAAACAATCGTTACATCGAAGAATTCGTTATATTTAGGTTCGTTATATCAAGGTTGTATTATACTTAAATATTCGGATTGTGTCGCGAAACCTCTAAGAGATACTTCCGTACTCTGTTCTCATAGCTATGTCGGTTTTATATGATCATTATTATTTAACTGGCTTTTATAATTTTGGGGGATGAAAGGTTGTACCCTTAAGCCCCTTCATTTGCTACGCCCTTCCCCGCTAGTCTTTTCCGTATACTACATAGCCAGCTAAGTCGTTTTTCAGGTTGCATGAACTACGACTATAATGTAGGTGTAGAGACTACGTCACATTATTGTTTTTCAATGTACGTCCCATAATTTAATTCAATTTACCCGCCAAAGAGAAATTCATATTTACCCGCCTGCAAGTGTCACCACTGTATAGAATAATTTAGATGTATATGGAATAATATTTATTTATATAAGATATTCACATATTAAAAAAATAACAGTAAACAATTTCAGCGTAGGAATTATGTATAAAAATACTTACAAAATTGAATCAAAAACAGAAAAAAGAATACATCGCATAGTTTAGTGGCAACGTCACCTAACTAGGCCGGGACCTGTTCTAGGGTAAAAATTTATTTTTGAATATACTTGCAACAATACCGCGTTTATAAAAATGGCATATAATTCAATGTATGCCCAAAATAATATAATTGCAAAACCATATTAAAAATGACTAATAAACTAAATAAAATAATTAAATTAAAGTTAGAAGTGAAAAAATTGAAATGTCAGCCAATAAATTCAAATCAGAAAAAACGAAACAATTTAAAATAGCAAAAATTAGAATAAGAATTTAAACAAAATAGTCCTGCATTTTACTTATAACTAAGATAAAATAGTGTTTAAACTAAAACAAATTATCTCTTAATATACGCTGTAAACATTCGCGTGACGGAGGGCCGTTCGCGCCCAGTATTGAATAAACAGACCAAATCACTGTGTTATTTCTTCCGCGCCGCGCCTGCCGCCTCGGTGACGAACAATAGGTATTACTAACGTCGCATACTTTAGTTTTTCTCTACAACGAATTAATAGTGCGCGTTACAGGGATCTTGATCATCTCCTTGGCCCTAGCGTCAAATAGGAATTAAATCTAAGAATTACATCAGTGTCTGCTACCCAAAATTAATTACAAAGATAAGTTCCTTCTTGCCTAGTTTTCAAGGTATATATAAAGTAATTAAACGAGTATTATTTAAATATTTTGTATGCTTATGTTTAATGTTTATTGCTTAACATGTAATACTTTAATGCTTGTTCCAGCATCGGTGCTTGAGTTTTAGCAGCAGTCCCTCAATGATTACCCTGTCAAATGTCTTCGCAAAGTCCCGAGTGATGACGTCGGTTGGGCAATGGTTATCGATCTCCTTTAATATCCTACCTATTTTATAGTACCTACTATAAAATCGAAGACTATCGCGGTTGTTTGACATTATAAATAGGATAGAAAACGAATAGGATAGCCTACGTTGGACAAACGAAACGGCCCATAGCCACGCGACCGACAGAACACATCAAAGCTGTTAAAAACGTTCAGCGAGAAAAATCGGCGATCTGCGAACATATATTGGATAGCGGAAGTAACCACTGAATGCAGTTTCAAAATCCCATTGTTCTATCCAAGGAACAATTCTACTTTCCTCGCATGATCTGGGAAGCCATTGAAATAAGAAGAACTCCGAACTTCAATAGAGACGACGGCTACAAACTCTCCTCTACGTGGAACCCTCTTCTTAAAATGTTCCCGCCGCCGAACGCCGAACGCAAAGACGTAAAACAGGATACAGTGAGTGTTGTGTGCAAGACGGATTTTCAAAATTCCCTCGCTCCGAGCCCGGCCCCCCACCACCGTTATAACCTAAGCAGTGGCGGCAGCGGTTTGCGGCCTACCCGCAAAACAACGGACTGACAGCTCTTCAGTCTACCCTAGACAACGGCGGCGCGTATATGGAATATATACCTTCACACAACGCTCTATAGTGTTGAGTTCGGGTATACAATAAAAATGCATATGCCTGTGTTAAGGATTTCAAAATATACCCGACCGTAACATTTTTCTGGGGTATACTTTCATGTAGGACACTCCATTATGTATACCCATTTCAGTGTCTCTCCACTTTTTTTTACGCTTACTAATAAAGAGACAGACATACAAAGGGACGTTTAATTTTATATGTGTTAGGATTGCGATAAATTACACCACAAGAAAAGAGGATAAAAACATTTATTACATAAAATAGTTGGTATTAATAATAATTAGAAAAAAACAATTTAGCACGCGTTATGGACATTCATTTTAATATTCTGTCCCAAGCCATGCTTTCGTTTAGTTGTGCGTTCTGTATCAGACGGCCGCCCAGCTTGAATTCTAGACTTAGTCTTTCCTATTCCCCTGTCTTTACGTCTACTCAGGGCTGTGCTTTGCACTTTAATTTTCCTTGGTACACGCTTCGTTATTATCTGATGTAAAATGAAGTTTTGTCCTTGCTCTGATGTATTTATTTTTTTAATCATATTTGTGAATTTTGCTAGTGCTCTCCGATTGTGGACAGTGGGGTTCGTTTCAAATAACTGTGTGAAGCGTTGTACTTCAATCTTAAACTCTGCAAGTGAATTTTTATATTGATGCGGAAATTCTACAGCAACCTGTTGTGAGTAAGACGTAAAATTGGCCGCATCCTGTATCGACTCTTGTGTATTGGAGGAAGAGCACTGAGGAACTATCGGATCCAAATCATTGTCGCAGAACCGGTCTGGTCACACGATGACGTTGTGTCTACAAATATCATATTCTCATATGCAGTGGATAGAAAGACCCGTTTTATTATAGGGGTAATTATGACGATAATCCTGGGATTCTGTTTCAGCAGTATCGAGTACCCTTTGTTATTGAAACTCTCAATTTTCCTTTCTATTATTTCGGGGAGATTGCATTCTTTACGGTCACCATATTTTTCAGAACGCCATTTATTGTACATGTAGTAGACATGATTTTCAGAGGGATTTATTTGAGAATTTGATAGCATCTCTATTCCATTTACAGCAGAATCTTCAAACAAGTCCAGTATGCTCAATTCATTGTAATTTATTGCTGCGCAAGGTGTCATTCCGCTATCGAAATATTTCCTAAAGGTTTCTTCGGTTTCTTGGCTGCATTTTAGTAAATTCAAAGCTTCTGCAACGTAAACGCGATGAGAGTGTTCAAAAACTATGGTCACTAACACATTATACCCCTTCAATAACAGTTTGTCGTTTCGAATAGTGTCCTTGTGGACTTTTTTATTACAAAGTCTATTTTAGGCTTACAGTTTTGTCCACGAGGCGACTTAACAGATTTTTTATTGAACGATGAATGTTGACATGTATATATTTTTCGAAACAAGAGGCGCTTCAACGAAGGATATGACTTTCGAACTATCCAGTTAATTTTCGTAAAATTATAAAAATTTTGAACAAACTTGTTGATGAAATTAGCGTATCGTTCTTGTTTTTCATTTTGATCAGCTTTCAGTCGAAATGTCATACAGTACGTTTTCTCCGATTCGAAATCCAGATTCTCGATAAGTCCACAATGTTCAGTTATAAAACCCTCTAAACTGGCTTTATCTATCATTTTATACACTGTTTCCCACTAATAGGAACACAAACTATATAGTAACTTTATAATATACTTCACATCCTACTATACACTTTATCTCCTGTTTTTTTTAATGAAAAACATTTGCATTCACAATTTAAACCGTACTGACGTGCACTTGGTGACACAATGATGCAAAAATGTTGCGTTATCCAACGGGGTGAAAAGGAAAGAACGATTAAAATAGTATGTGACAAAAAATTAATTGTTGCCGCTCGCCGCGTCATTGCGATCGGGTATGTTTTAAAATAGCTACGCGCGAAATACTAAATCTGAAAGTATACTCGATGTCAACTCTGCCAGAGACGTCACAAATGTTAGGTAGAGGTACGCTTTAATGAATTAATTTTAGATTTCTGGATTGGAAAACATACCCGACGGCAACACGGTCTCTGAGGTGTTGAGCGTTGTGTGAAGGTATATATTCCATATACGCAACGGCGGCTGCAACGTCACCGAAACGTCGGGTCCTACAAATTTCACGCGGTAAATTCGTTTTCTATCCTATTTATAATGTACCTACTAGCTGTACGCCGCGGTTTCACTCTCTATTTAATTTAAATGAAATCGAATAATTTATATATAATTTAGACTACTGCGGCATAGGCAATATTTTAAGTCATATTTTCGTGTGGTATATACTGGTTTTCGTCGCAACCTGATCTAGATAAGGCATGCACAGTTCGGCTCTTCTCGGCAATGCTCGGTTCTCGTCGAACGGCCGCCCTAGAGTCGCGTCGGCCCCCGACCCACAGCGACCGTGTCGCGGCCCACGCCTGGACACTCGTTTTTGCTTATCGTTCTCTTTGATTGTCTCTAAAGGTGGTAACGTGATGTCAAATAGCTAAGAATCTTCCACAATAATTGGGCTATCAAATTTAAAAAGAATTTTTCAGATCCGACTGGCAGTTCTAGAGATTAGCGCGTTTAAACAAAAAAACAAACAAACTCTTCAGCTTTATTAGTTTAGATTATATTAGTTACTATTACTATTATATTAGTGCAGATTATATTAGTTCAGATTATTAGTGTAGATTATAGTTAGTGTAGATTATATTAGTGCAGATTATTAGTGTAGATTATATTATATTAGTGCAGATTATTATATTAGTGCAGATTATTATATAAGTGCATTATTATATTATATTAGTGCAGTATTATATTATTTCAGATTATTAGTATAGATTATGCAATTTCATATCCGAAACTCTGATTCGAAGGTACGGTATGATAACCAACTAATTTCCTAATGGGATTAACATTTGACCCCGGACTGTGTTAGGATATTCATACTGAAATCCTAACACAGTTTTATGAAATCCTAATTTAGTTTTATATTTTTATGTTTTTTTTTTCTTGTTCAATGTTAGCATTAATTTAGTTATGTAGTCATTTATTTTTAGACTTACACTCTAGCTTTAATATTCAAGGGCGAATTGGATTCATCTGTAATGCCCTTGAATACTATTTGAAACTAATAAAAATAAAAAAATACTGACATGCTGTGTAACAAATCTAGTCATGCATTTCATGAGGAGGCAGGGGAGGGAGGCTGCACCCCTAAATCCCCTCATTTGCTACCTACTTCACCGCCAGTGTTTTCCGTATACTACGTTGTCAACTAAGTCGTTTTCCAGGTTTCACCGCACGCAACGCGTCAACGCCTGAAACGGAGCGCACAGCGGTGTGCGGCCGCCAGCTCATCGGAGGACATTTGCGGTCGAAAGAGGGAATTCCGATATTGGCGAATACATGAATAAGAGATGCGCCCGTTTTTGCATGGCGCTGGGTATGGTAATACATAAATTAATAAGAGTGGCTCGACCGGGGCCGCCATCTGCATAATTTTATTTATAAAGCCGCCGCACTTCGACGGAATAAATATTGGCGGGGTATTGTTTGCGACGCGGTCGCCGCCGTTCGATCCGCAAAAACGCCATGACGTTTTTGACGTTTGCCCGATCGGCAATTATTCCTCTTCCGTCTGCGGCCGAACGGCCATCTTACCCACTTTTACCAGTCATGAGATAAAGTGGGAGATAAGCCGTCATGGCGTACATGAAAAATTCACAGGCATACGAGAAATAGATATTAAAAACCGGTTTAGTGCTATAACATATTTATATGGTTTTCTTTCACAATTTTAATATTGTCCCCCTCAATACACCCCCCTCAGCAGTGTATATATTAATTAATTTACTTATTAGCTAAAATGTATACAGCATAATTTATTGTTGTGCAAAATAATTGAAGGCATTTTCTGTCCACCCTAGAACGGGCTACAACCAGTTGTGACAATCAAATAAACGCAAGGTGAAGGTTTCGTCATTCGGTTCCTGTTTTTTTTTGCAAGCAAAGTCAATGTTTTTAGTAATTAATTCTTAAATTAATAAAATATGTAAATAAGAATAAGCCTAGTATAGCTATATATACATTGCTAATTAAAATATATAATAATATAAAGCACCTACTTGAGCGTAAAGTAATTTAAAAAGAAAAATAAAAATAAGAAAACAAGCTTATTCAAATTTATAACAATTAGTACAACAGGGTTATTTAAAAAAAATATATAGGAATTATTTTAACACAATAGTTTTGCGTCACTCCTAACTAGGCAGTGCTTGTTCCAAGGAAAACGCCATACATACGAAACGCCATTTATAACGCCATACATATACATATGTGCATACGAGTACATACACATGTACACAGATACACATATACAAATACACATACATATTTATAAATGTGCACGTGTGCATACATATAGATAAACAAAAGTAATAGTTCGTAATAGCATGTATATTCATAAATCATTAAATTAGTTAGTGTTCCTAAATTTTTTCTGAATTGGTTAATTTGTATCATCATTATACTGGCTTACCTATAATACCTAAAATATATAATAATTTTTATAAAATAAAATTACAAAGAAAAAAAATAATAAAATATCCCAGAAAAAAAACCGTTCTCAAAACATTGAAATATACTTGAAATCACTAACAAATAAATAGGATATAAAATGATATAACTGGAAAAGACAGGATTAAATCGGTAAAAAACAATCAGAAATAAATATTCACCAATAACGTTAAAATATTGATTAATTTCTTTGCTATATAATTTAAATTTCGTACACTTTAAAACACATTTCTTAAACAGTGGTTAGTTCCGCTATTCAATATATTGTACGCAGATTGTCGATTATTGTCGCTGAACGTTTCTGACAGCTTTGATGTCTTCCGTCAGTCGAGTGGCTATGGGCCATATCGTATGCGATATAGATCGCGCCCTTAATTTATCTTATTTCTAATGTCAAACAGCCGTAAATCTTCGATTTCATAATAGAATGAATATTGTAACAGATACAATTCTTTTCTTTCTGATTTCCCTAATTCCATATTTTGCTCAACTACTAGACAAATTTTAGACCACAATAATGTATCTCGTTTTAATGTTCAGTTTAGTTAACGGAAACCATCAATATTTCAAATTCATCCGAAAGATCGAAACGATGTTCGATCCTTTCTTTTCATTTGATTTCTTTTATTTAATGAAAAAAATAACATTACAGTCATGACCAATCCATTGAGATCTAATATAAATATCAACATGTACGGGAATATACATTAAAACTTATTACAAATATATACCTAATAAGTAATAAATAAGCTTTAAAATATGCAAGTACCGGCATGAGGAATAAATAAAAAAAACGGGCGGGTGGTATTAGATACTCCACCGTAGTGATTTCTGTGAAAGCTAGATGAATTTCATGGTAGAGGGCTATATTGGTAAGCAGTGAAATGAGTGAAACCAAATAACATAATAAAACCTTTTATTGAAGACATCACACTTGTGGCCGGACCTATTGCCCATAAACATATTACTAAACCGTCCAGTGGCTTAGAGTACTCGGTTCAAAGTCTCATCGCCTAGAGTACTCGGCTGTGCGTCCAAATTGCTCTGTTTGAAGTGAAGCGCTCGGACAGTTAGCCCTAACCTGGCTACCGAGGATGGCCATTAATTAAAGGGCTGGAGATCTTGTCTACTTTCATTGGGGCTACAGACGACTCGGCTGGATCAATTCTGGGCCGCGACAATCCGCTTAATCCAGCAGCATTAAGGTGCGGTGGGGTCTCCTGCGTTTGCCTTAATCTGGCGAGCTCCCTTCTATTTCAGGACCGTTTAGTTGGCGTGGCTGGTTATGGTCAGGGTCTCTCGGTCTCCTTTCTTTTATTTTTTGCAAGTTTTCCTTGTTTTTGTTGCATAATAATACTTTTAAGAAGCGCCGAAGTCAAAGTATTCTGAATTTACCAAAAAAAAAGATGATATATAATCCACTATAACTATTGATAGACACAAATTATTAAGTATATTTATATAATATGTATGTAGAGAGCTACGAATTTTAACTAACGCAACTACTTTTGTCTTAATCAGTACCCTTACTAACGAGTAGTAACCAAACGAAAGCCTTGCAAGGTTCAATTTTTAGCTCAAACTGCGATGTGTGTCATGCGGGACTTGTACCATCTAGCTGGATGAGACAGAAGATCTGATTAATGGCTACTTTGTTCTACTCAACGATATATAAATAAATTGCGGGCGGCATGTAGTTATAGAGCTACAGTAATCACCGAGGGGACATGTTTTCGTACAGGCACATTTCTTTTGTCCACCCCCCCCCCCCTGGATATGTCCTTGTTTTCGTTGCATGCTGTATTAGCAAATGACTCCCTACTTACCGAACTGAAAAACGTTTCACGTCAAAACAAAAAGAAATCAGAATATCTAAACAATGAAACAGTCGACCTCATCAATATGAATAAAAAGCCCAATGCCAAAAACTTACAGAGTGGGACGCTGTATAAATATCCTTGCCATCACATATGAGACCGGTTCGTATATGGAATGGCCGATCTACGCATTTTCCTAAATACGATTCCTTTTATCCCTGTTATCTCGTCAGTCAATTGGCGTTGTCTCGATTGCTGTTCGATTGCGGTTCGATTGCGGTCCGCGACCCGCCCGCGTCCCATTTGAATTTCATCGAGAAAAGCGGCGCTGAATTATATTGGGAATATAAAAGGAATTGGAAAATCAAAACACGACAGTGATTGATAAGACCTGAGGTTGGCCAAACATCAACCAACATTAAAAGTGGGTGTGTTAAGGTTTATTTAGCCAGTGCCCACAGGGCACATATCAATATAATAGTTGAGGAGTCGGCGAACAAAACGATCTAAAATCGTTGAAATGAATTTTACATGATAGGCAAAAATTAAATAGCATACTTCCGTTTGTTATTATGATAGATATAGTGAAATATAATTGTTATCGTCTAGATAATATAGTGAAATATAAAAAGATATATAAATTAATAAGATATTAATAAATAAAAGTATTGATTATGATTATGTTTAATAATTTCATAATCACTTACAAATACTCCGTGAATCAAACCCTAACCGTTATAATAAGCTTACTATTCGTTTTTAACTATTTTTATTGATTATTAATATTATTATTATATTTTATATACGCCATTACTAATATCATACATGCTCACACTCCACACTTACACGCTCAACACACTCCCACAAACACATACACTAACATCCTGAATACTAGACTCTCACGTAGATCTAAAATCTAAGGTAGGTACATTCGTTTTATTAAGTAGTTTTTAAAAAAAACGTAATTTATGTAATTTTATTGAAATCCGTAACCGGTTTTATTTGTTGTAAATCTGCATACATTTAAAAAAAATATTATTACTGTAAGACTGTGTGATTTCTCAATACAGAATTGAATTGAATTAAATATTCACATTTAATATAAGCGGCCAAATTTAAATAACTTACAATATTTTAATATGGTAAATTAAATATGGTTTTGTCATTTTGTCATATAAAATAATAAGCGATACAATACTTTTAATAACATACCTATTTTGCGATGAATTATTGAAGGAATGTTTGGAGGGCTATTGAGGAATTATTGGAGGGCTAAAAAAATGTTTACGAAAATGCAGGATTTTTGTAAATATACCTGAACACGTATTATTATTATTATTGGGAATAAGTCAAAAACTCGCTGAAAATGTTACATTTTTATAAGTTGCAATAGTGTTAATAACATTTTATATTAGCAAGAAATATTTTACGAACGGACAGTACACACGAAAGGTATCAACGAACGGACAGTACACATAGACTGTGGGCCGATTCTTTTGAATAGCATTCCACATTTTTAATGTTTGTTACGTCGTTTTATGTTTTCGTTTTTTTGTTTGTTATGGACCCGAAATGCATCACTTCGTATGATCACAATTGCTAAAATATTACGAATTAAGTTTTAAGAAGTTAATACAATTAACGAAACATTAAATTAATCATCGGAAAAATAATTAAATCTTTCCTAGAAAAAATATCTAAAACCGCGATTTTCGCATCTCAAATTCTATGGCTTAGTAGTGGGAGTGAATGGGTAGTAAGGTCAACGCTCACATGTGGCAGCTGTCCTAAGCCTACCACAAACGGTCGTTAGTCAGGAATCCACCGCTCACCTCCTAGAAGTGTAATAATAGTATTATGATGGGCCCGACTCCGGTCGGTGAATTACACGGCTGCTCCGTTTGTATTTTTTGGTAATTAAGTTCAATGTTAAAATATAATCAGCATGGATATAAAAATATATAATCATAATTTGTGCACCTAAGTTGTATTAATTTATAATTTGTAACATTTGATGTATGGTAAATCTGCCAGGATTTGATAACCATTAGTTTATATTTACAGTTAACTTAATTTTACTTTAATTTTATTAGTTAACTTAATTTTACAGCTAAAAAAAATTGGATATAAAGATAAATCTAAATGATATTTTCATCCTGGGTATTATCAAATTATTTTTTAAAACTTGTCTCGTTTTTCTTCGGTTCTTTAGTACACGTATTCTGAAATTTGAATTATTGTCTAAATACACTTATGGGAAGTTTGTAGAAAAAGTTGCCTACAATCAATGTCTTTAGGTTCTATCTTAAATTGTAAGGTTCTGAGTTCGATTCCCGTCTGAGTCCCCATTTTCCGTTGGGATAAAATTAACGTAATCGCATTTTACTTCTGTCTTTTACAAACATGTTACACACACATACAGTTGGAGACTGAGCTAAATGTAAACGGTGGCTGAGGTCCGGGGACCAGCGTTCGGTCTTCATACCACAGACATTAGTGGTGTGACATCACTAGCCCGGTGTTACTCGGCAGTAATAGGTATAGGTAAGTACGCTAACGAAAAAACGCGTGTTCTACGAACGCCGATCGCCGCACCTCAGCCACCGCTTACATATAGCTCAGTCCTTTAAAAATATAAACACTTCATAGTAGGGTTGGTTGTACGGATTGTCGTATGACAATAAACTCAACCATTGTGACATTTCACAATAAAGAGTAAAATAAGCAAATAAACAAAGTCCATTGGTATGATGGCGATAATATGGTCTCAAAAGGATATTTTTAAAAATCATTTTAACATACCCTCTCCATCCGATGATACCGTAAATAAGAAGCGATTCAAATAAAGCATGATAAACATTAGTCGAATCAAATTTTACCGACCAATCAGAGCATCGCATAGTTATCGATATCGGTTCGATAGCGGTGTGGTGGCAGTGAGTAATAGTGAGGCCATTAGCCGATGGGATTGTCGACTATATGCGACCGTAATCACGATAAGTGATTCGTACGTTGCGATGGGCCCTTCGCTCCTCTCGACGATAATGACACCACCCTCGGATCGCACCCCTGTCGCCTTGCCCACCACTCCCGGAGCAATTCACGTGCCTACTCGTATACATATGTATTTACCACAGTCAGTTTTGTATAAAGCAACGCGAATATTTATTTATTTATTTAATTTGAAATTCAAAATAATCTACAACTAGGGTTGTCGACTACAGCGGAAGAACCCGTCACCTCAGGAAGTTTTAACGATTAGTCGTTCTATCTCCCTGAAGTGAGCGCAGAAGACTTGGACAAAACAGTCCAACGTCAAGATCCGCCACAAACCCGTAAGAGGCCAACGCCTTAACCGCGAGATAGCCAGGAGTGTTATCCAGCGGGCTTACACTCACGCCCTTACTTCCAATTGCGACCAGATTACTTCAGTCTCTCGATTGGTTGCGATTTCGAGGTCGCTTGCGCGGTCCTCTCCCTTACGAAGCGGTGAAACGGTGTATACCGAATCTATCGCGGACCACGGCATCCTTTGCCCGGCTGATCATCCAGGATCGGGTAGCCGATGGTCGTTCAAGAGCAGTCGCCTTAAGGTCCGCAACCACCCCCGCTCTATAGGAAACAGTACTGCTTGCAGACTCCCCCGACTGTTACAGAGTGCGCGATCGATTGGCTTACGCCGCACGGTGCGCAGACCGTCCAGGAGCGCCAGAAGGTTAATTCCCAGGGGAAACTAACCATAAGGCCAGAGTCCTACCCAGGCTCGCACTTCATGCGTGGAGGCCGTTGGATAGGTGTTGACCCGTGAGTGTGGCCAACCCTGAACAGAATGGGTCTTCGTGGCCAACTCAGCAAGGGCCCATTAACTCCCTATATCTACAGTAAAATGGACATAATCTACAGTAAAATAATCGACAGTAAAATGGACAGCATATACAATTAAAATGTCATAGACAAAAACCCAGTGGCAATAACTGATAACATAATGTGTCAAGAACTGTTGCCAGTGATCCTATTTTAATGTCATGTAACTAACCTGTACTAAAATGAACATTTAAATTTCATTTATTTATTTATTTGTTACAACTTAGTAGAGAGTTAGCATCTTGCGGTGTCGACTACAACGGGCGAGCCCGTCACCACAGGACGTTTTAACGATTAGTCGTTCTGTCGCCCTGCAGTGAACGTAGAAGACTTTGGACAGTACAATCCTACGTCCAGCTACGTCACAACCCGTGAGAGTCCAACGCCTTACCGCGAGTGAGCCAGGAATAAACCCGGCGGGCTCGAGATACTCGCGCCCTCACTTCCAATTGTTACCAGATTTCTCCGGTCTCTCGATTGGTTCCGAGTTCGAGGTCGCTTGCGCGGTCCTCTCCCTTACGAAGCGGTGAAATGGAGTGCACCGAATCTATCGCGGACCAAGGCGTCCTTTGCCCGACTCTGAACCGGGATCGGATGGCCAATGGTCATTTCAAGAGCAGTCGCCGTAAGGTAGACAACTACCCCCGCTCTATAGGAAACAATACAGTTCCCAGACTCCCCCGATTGTTAGTCGGAGAGCACAATCGATTGGCTTGCGCCGCTCGGTGCGCAGACCGTCCAGGAGCGCCAGAGGATTGATTCCCAGGGGAGACTGGTTGACCCAGTGTCCTACCCAGGCTCGCACCCCATGCGTGGAGGCCATCGGATGGGTGTTGACCCGTGAGTGTGACCGATCCTGAACACATGGGTCATTGTGGCCACCTCATCATGGGCCCATTAGCTCCCAGTAGAGAGTTAGCAGTGAGATCGTACAGATATAATTTTTAACTATTCATATAAGCAATAAGAAAATGAACACAACCCATACGATCAGTCTAGACGAATGCCCAACTAGACCGAACAGCCTGTATCTGGGCATACGAAATATATAGCCTTTGTTTTTGAGTAGTACTGACGTTTGAGTAGTACTGACTAATAGACTACTTTCAATACTAACACTATGATAATGGCATAAAATAGTACATATATTAATACACATATATATGATAAAGGGTTAGTTACATACATATATACACATATACACATACACACATACATACATACATATATAATAACACCCACACATACATCTACATACACACATATTTTAAATTATTGTATGAAGCATTGAAGCATATTTTAAATTGTTGTAAATATATGTGTGAACCTATATTGAAACTAGGTACAGAAAAATGGCTTCGAAGTAAATGGTGAATGGGGGTAAGTTGAACGCTCACATTTGATAAGACAGCTGTCCTAAACCTACCGTCCGCAATCCACCGCTCATCTCCCAGAAGTGTAATAGTAGGTATTATAATGGGCCGAGTTCCGGTCGCGAAATAAATGACAGCTTCGTTTGTATTTATTTATTATTGGAGAAAAGATAAGACCAGGGCTCGAGATTTATTTTATCTACCGAGAGTCAATACCAATTATGGTCAAAATATGTATTTTTATAGAGCACTTCGATCATATAACCTCAACTTTCAATGTTTGGATATTTTTAATTTATCTTCAAATACTTGCTTCGAAGAAATTAGAAATACGATAAACAGCCTTCGGGTTTGATTGGTATTTCTTCGTCCGTTGGGTACGTAGGCTGTGGCAATCGCCACTACACTATAACAATGCTTTCTAGTCAGTATAATATTCTCTATAAAAGTTCATATGTATATTAACATTATAAATACATTGTGATGTATATTATATATATAGGTATTTATATTAACTATATTTTTACATTTTATTATTACCGTATCGTATTATTTATATTAATTTATTGTTTGTGCACGTGTATGTATGTATATATGTATATACGTTATATATCATCATATATCATACATCTACATAACTCATAATATGGCTTATCTTACTTACTTACTTAGCTTACCCTATCCCTTTCCCCTTACTTGAACCTGCATTTGTTTCATTTCTCATTGCGCTGTAACAATAGATTTAATTTAATTGTGAAAACTTTTAATTGGCCTTAGATGTATATATTATGTGTTAGTATTAAGTATAAAACGCTGTAAGTTTTCTGAAAAATAAAAATAAAAAAAAATAAAATAAAAGTCATGGGACCAGGGAGGGGGAGAGGAGGGGTCTAAATGCTCCTTTTTGACCCTCCTTTCGGGCGCCCACGCTACCAAATATGCTTTGGATATCGAATGGAAGACGAGCCACCGCAGTACGTCTGTAATGCAAACGAAACGACTGTCGGTGCCTTATAATTGGTCAGTAAAGTAACAGTTGTGTGTGGCGTGGCGTCTCTCGCGCGGGTGGTATGGCGGGTAGGCGTGCGTGCCGCGCAACCAATCACCTCTGAAAAGTAGCATTTTGGCTGTCGCTGGTGCCCTCCCAGGGGCATCACGTGACTCGCGATTCGCCTTCCCTTCCCTTAACATGATTGGAAAGCGCTCCGGAAATATTAACCGATGACGAAACTAACGGCGGCCCAGGTACGGACTGGCCTACGACACAGTATACCAGACAGTAGCTTCTCTTGGAACAAAATTGAAATCGAAACGAATACGTCACGAGTCGTAATATGGCCGTCAGATGTCCGCTACTCGGTCCACGCGGATATTGCATATCCGCTCGTTCGAAAAATTCACCAGACTTTACCTTCGCGTAACGCTAATTAATGGCGTTCGTCCAGACGTAACCCTTTCCCACATTCCTCGCACCCTCTTCCCGAAATGTCCTGTCGCTCGAGAGAGAGCCTACTGTTGTCTCGGTATACTGTGCCTACGATCATACTGGGCTGTGCAGCGGTAGGCCAGTTGGCCTGTGCATCAACCGGTAGCAGGTTGAGGTGAGCTGTTGGGTGAATCAGGGTTATACCGATGTCTTAAGCGTTTGAAAAAAAACAATATACAAATATCGAGGACATTCAAAATTCGCAAACTCGGATACCTCGCATATGAATAACCAGAAGAAGAGGTCTAAAACCTCGCGATAGTCAATCTACCTGAGGACCTCCAGACACTTGAAATCGGACTGTGCGTTTTTGAGTTACAAAATTAAGCCTGATCGACTTAGGCTTTTAAACGAATATTTCAGACGAAAACAAAGATTTATATAGTGAACGACAGGCAGCGGACTGTATAATATAGAAAAGGTGTGATGAGAGCCAAACAACCACGTGCAGAATGAGGAATAAGGAAAAGGAGTACCTTGAAAAACCGCTTTCTTACGATCTTCCATGGCTGTTCTGCTAATGGATAGCTGCCCCAGATGCTAATATAGTCCCGCTAATGAACTCACGAAGTACACGGCACTCCCGCAAAATATTTTTACACGACGCTAACAAAAAAAGAGTGGAATGTGTTCAGGTTTCATCTATGTATGTTTTCCGTTCTTTATTCCACTATAACTTCTAAACGTTGAAACGATTTAGAAGTACGTAGTATTGTTAGAATTTTTATGTCATCCTGAGTGTTATAGCGTACCTTAACTCTCAAAATATCAAGTAAATATTTGTCAAAATGTCTAAAACTCCAAATGCTAATAAATTAAAATAATTAAATCGTGTTTAGTGCATTCCGAAAATATGTATGGATATGTATGGATAAATACATAAAACACAAATATTTCATTTGAAAAACGTTTTTTTTTAATTGTGAACACAATAGTTCACTTTTTGTAACGTCAGTCGTGTTTTTTATTCCTCTTAATATATTTACTTGTTATATATTTTCTATCACGAATAGAAACGAGTGAATCACGGATGAGTGTTAAGAACGGATATGTAATTTGAACTGAATAATACGACCGCCAATATTGTTTGTCGGTAATTTTGTAGATACTTAATTTATAACAGAAGGGGATAAATTATTAAATCGAATAACTGGGATTTAGGAGAAATAGGATGTTGAGATACACAAAGTGTATCCAAACGTATGAATGAGCCTATTAGAGATGTTATAATATACAAACCGACCCGAGCCCTGCGCTACCATTTTGAAAAGTACTTGTACGTTTCATGTGGCTATTTAGCTTTGCATTGAATTCAACTTTATTATGAAACGTACCTAGCTCTCTGTCTCTTATTATAAAACCTAAACATGTATGTTCATTTGCAGGGCCTGATTTAGACTTAATAAGGCCCTAAAGTATTTGAGATATGGGGCGCTTTGTGAGATATGGGGCCCACAATTGCTCACTCGGACATTTTTTTCGGCGTCCCCAAGAAAGTGGGGGCCCTAAACTAAATCTTTTGTAGCTTATACGTAAATCCTGCACTGATCATTTAATTAAATACTATCTTAAATCAACTCTAACTCAATATTTTCATATAATGTACCTAGTTCGGCACTGACTGGCGCCATCGGGAATACACGGAAGGAAACCATTTATACGGATGGCTCCAACAAGGACGAAGGGACTGGAGTAAGGCATACTCTCAAGAGCTGAAGCTGGGTGTGATGAAACAACTAAGATCACACGCTACGTTCTTTCAAGCGGAAACCAATACAATTATTATAACGGTTGGTGAAGATGAGTATGATGATAACATGTGTGAATAGCTGATCAGATGGTACCAGCAATTGGTACTAATTTTAGAGCCATTGTGTCTCTAAAACTATTAGTTTTAACTATTTATTTTTAGATCACGCTATAGATCCTGCAACCTGCTCACCTGAGAGATCAGTCGCAGAATCCCCAATGGACGAAAGCCGCATACTTCAGCCATAGCAGCCTCATATGGCACCATTATTGTCTCTCTTCCGCTCGTTAGACACACTTACCCGTTGTCCAATGCTTTGGCTTGTCATATTGAGTTGTCAACCACAACGGGCGAACCCGTCACCGCAGGACGTTTTAACGATTGTTCGTTCTATCGACCGTGCAGTGAGCGTAGAAGACTTTGGACATAACAAATCCGACGTCTAGCTACGCCACAACCCGTTAGAGACCAACGCCTTACCGCGAGTAGCCAGGTATGTTACCTGGCGGGCGGCACTCGCGCCCTAACTACCAATTGTGACCAGATTTCTCCGGTCTCTCGATTGGTTCCGAGTTCGAGGTCGCTTGCGCGGTCCTCTCCCTTACGAAGCGGTGAAACGGAGTGCACCGAATCTGTCGCGGACCATGGCGTCCTTTGCCCGACTCTGAACCGGGATCGGATGGCCAATGGTCATTTCAAGAGCAGTCGCCGTAAGGTAGACAACTACCCCCGCTCTATAGGAAACAATACAGTTCCCAGACTCCCCCGATTGTTAGTCGGAGAGCACAATCGATTGGCTTGCGCCGCTCGGTGCGCAGACCGTCCAGGAGCGCCAGAGGATTGTTCCCAGGGGAGACTGGTTGACCCAGTGTCCTACCCAGGCTCGCACCCCATGCGTGGAGGCCATCGGATGGGTGTTGACCCGTGAGTGTGACCGACCCTGAAACAGAATGGGTCTTCGTGGCCAACTCAGCAAGGGCCCATTGTCAGTAAGAAGGAAGCGAGTCGGCACCACTCGTCACGTGTGAAAAATGTATGGGAAAGAGCGAGACATAGGTGATGCGGCCATCGTTGGCCAAGTCGTGGAGGCGATATTATAGCAAAGTTGGGCATCTGTATATCACGTTCTTAGCCGACTCACCTTTTATTTCGCAACCTCTGCAAACGGGAACACCGACTATCCCTACTATGCATGTGTTTGTTAATTCAGCTGTGCTCAGTTAAGAGAGCCATCATTTTCTTCAATTTATCCCTGTGAAGTCTCTGGCAATAACCTGTTAATGTTAGTGTAGGTTTCCTAATAGACCCTTTTGCTTGCTTAATGCCTTCGAAGGGCCCTAGGGATCTGTTGATCTTTAGTTCAAAGGATTGCGATTTTACCCCAATACCAGTCCCTTCGTGTGTATTTGAACCATCAGGGTAAATAGTTATTTTATCGAATGCCTCCTTATTAACAATGTCTTAACTCTCAGGACATTGTATAGCCTTTCCTTAAAGTTTAGTCAGGTAGCATTTTGTCTGTATCCGTCCTGAGTAGCGGGAGTCATACAACGACAGCTGTAGATTTTCCCTGTTCATTGTTGTTCCTCCCTTAGTGTTCCAGAGTTTTAGCTGCTGAAGGCAAAGAGCTGTTCTCGCTGCATTTTGATTGACAAAAAGATCTAGAAGTGGTAGGCCCAAATTAACTTCTAGTGCATCTGTGGGTGCCGTTCTGCTAGCGCCAGTGGCACCTATAGATGCAACCCTCTATAGAGTCATTATCTTTTTTTCAGCATTTTAAAGATGGCTTCTGGGCAACCATACTATCGCACCATAAAATAGCACTGGTCTTATAATAGCCGTATACATCCATATTTTATTTATAGGGGCCCTAAGACCCCATGTCTTCCCCAACAGTCTTCTGCATTGCCAAAAGACCATGGTTACCATCCTGCTTTCCATGTTGATGTGATTTCCTCAGTTTAATTTGGTATCTACAGTTATACCAACATATTGTACTTATTATATTAATTTTATTTTCCTACCAAAGAGTCTTGGTGGTCTCAACATTGCTTTTGTCTTCTTTTTTGTGAAGAGGACTAGCTCTGTCGTTGAATGTTTAAAAATATCGGTTGTGTCCACCTCAAGAATTTCCCGGCAAATAGCCTGGGACTTACTTCATTTGGCGAAAATTCCTGTTAATATGTAACGCAACGAAATAAAAATTTGAATTATCTCATTCAATTTAAATATGAAATTGCAAACGCGGGTCGCAGTGAGTTTTCGAAGTCAAATTTCGAACGATCCAAGCATCGCAAGTCTCGCCGCTTTTAAGGGGCTCACTATTTAATTAATATATGGCGGACTTTAAATATTACTTGTGTCGCTTATATATGAGATATTTGAACCAAAATTTCACAGTGTTATTTAGACCCGAAAAGGCACCTTCGTACCTGATTTCCAGTCTCTAAATCCGATGCTTCGAAATTGAAGAAAGGCTAGCGCGCCCTCTGGAGGACCGACTTAAACCACAATCTTAGCAACTCTTGCCATGACTAAATTATGCATGCGTGTTAAATTTCAGCTCAATCGGATGAAGGGTTTGGGCTCTATCGTGTAGGAATACACAGACAAAGGGATACACATGCACACAGACAGAACTTCAACCTAGAAATGTTCCTAATCTTCTCGGCGGGAGGGGGGTGGGGGGAGGGGGGGTCAAGATATATACCTATATATCCATCTTCATCTCGAAATTTTTTTTAGCGCGTTCACAATACTTTACCTCCTCGTCGGTTGGTAATCCGGTAAAGTAAAAAGTGATTGATTTTTGCCCGACCTTTAATCTATGTTGGTGCTGTTTGCATCGTATTGCTGAGAACATTTAAGTTGTCTTCGTTAACAGATGTACCTCCTTATATCAGATTGTTAACAAATTAAGAATATTAATCTTTGTGATGAGTATGTACACCACCAGGTAGAAGTTATAGGTCATCACGCGAAAGGGGTGCCTTGAGAGCACCCCTATCCCGTGACAGCCCTCTTTTCTCAGCTTTCTAAAATTATCCGCACTGCTCTGATGCTTATCATGTTTCCGATCCAACCAGACTCAGTGTCGTGCCCAGGGTTGGTGAATGGGGCATAGACATACATACCTTTTTGTGCTCTTTACGCTTTTTATAATAAAAAAAAGTGGTACCTCTTTACTCTTCAATGTTCAGTTTGAAATTTACTCCTTGTGTGGGAGATTCAATAAAGCACACTGAAGGCATGCTACTGCTAGAAAGAATTTAACATATTATACTTATTGGCTTTAAGAAAATCCGTTTTATTTCCTTGAGCTAGTGAAATCAAGTTATAACAGAATTTACCACGAGGAACAATTTCCTCCATTGTTTATCAGGCAATAAAAACCACAAATCAAATTAATCTATACAATAACAAATCTGCAAATGTCACTTGCTCAAAAAAAAACGGAACTAAATAGATAATGAAGTTGCACAATCTTCTGCTTCCACGCTCGCATTTTACTTCATGCTAATGCAAGTCCGGCATATTCGTCAGTACAAAAGTCGTATAGATGCATATTGTTTTGCGTAATTTGCCACAGGTTTGAATGAAAGGACCACTGATTTTGAAAGCCCCGTTGCGAGCCAATTTGTGCGAGCAAGATGACTGGCTGAACTTAACTCGGTACGATTGGAGCGAATTACTGCACTGACGATAACCTGTTTTGTTGCGTGGAGCGATCTGTACCAGCTAGATAGTGCTAGGCGCTCGCAAATTGATTTATTGAAGAGTTTAGCGATCTTTTTAGAAAAAGGCAAGCCGAGCTTTGTGGCTTATATGAAGGAACCGTAACACTAGCCAGTCACTTTTGGATTTACTGCATTAGTTTTCTGTACTCTTTTAACGCTAGTTGTCAAAGGCTTCTTTTATGCCAATGGATACACCTAGAATGTCGAGACGAGCGTCAGTCTCGTCTCGAATTTTTGAGTGGAGAATAGACAATATTCGACACTTGTATCGTCTCGTTCTCATTACTGCTTTGTATACCTTTAACCGGCGACAACTGCAATTAAATAATATACATGTCTGCATTGCTTCGCATTTCAATGTGTCAGTCTTAATCTAACAGAACATTAACAGTTCAGACTGTGTCAACTGAATCAATTTCGCTTAACGATTCTGCGAATTGGACCACCACAGATGCCACCCACGCAGTTTCTAACAACAATTGATAAATAAGATAATTGATTAAATACCTAGATACATATGAACAACAAAATGTCATACTGTACTTTGGTAATTCAATTTAATGCAATTCAAAAACTCTTTATTGCGATCATACAAATGCAGAATAATCACTAGGCGGACAATACCTAACAAGTCACCCAATAGATACGATATAGAGAATTATCCGGTGACATCTAAAGGCCATTTACCTTATAATTTTATGATTAAAAAAAACAATTAAGAATAACCTAAAATTAAACATAAATAATCACATTATTACTTATTTTCTGAAAGTCATGTTATTTTCGAACGGGTGGGGGGAGGGGGGGTGGGAGGATGGATAGAAAATTCTAAGACAGTGAAAAGATTGGGATAAGTAATACCATTGATTAAAAAGTTATTAGATTGCTCAATGCAATAATAAGTTTTGGCAACCCGGTGGCATAGTGGTTAGGTCGCCTGATCTTACATTGTAAGGTCCCGGGTTCGATTTCCGGCTGGGTCACCATTTTCCGTTGGGATCTAATTAACGGAATTGCATTTTCAATTCTGTCGATGGAATGCAATAACAAGACACACACTTACAGACATGTTACACGCACACATACATATAACACGTCATAGTAGGGTTGGTTGTAAGAGATTGTCATATGACAATAAACCCGCCCATTGTGACATTTTCACAATAAAGAGTACAAACAAACAAACATACAAACAAACTTCTGTACCGCCGAAAGGTGGCACTTCAGGTGGCGCTGATAGCATCGCCCGGCGAAACTAACAGCAATTTAATTGGCTATCTATAATAATGTGGATAATGAAAGGTTTTTTTTTTATAAAGGACCGAGTGATTATTAAAAAAAACTTATTTATTTAACCAATGATAACGATAATCCTTTCTCCACGAGCTTTTTGAACCATTAAATTCCCACGATCTCGTATTTCGGTCAGCCTCTGACAGTTTACTTAAAAATCTGTGTCATAATACTGATTTCTATTCCTACTTTTTCTTTGTCCATGGTCCAAGACTCTAGAATGATCTTCCGGCAAATATACGAAACTCGCCTTCTTTACCATCATTTAAAACTCACCTCAAATATTACTACCTTTCTAAAAAGTAACCAGTTTTTTTCAATCACTCCTCTTCCTTTCCCAATTTTCTCTCCTCGGGCATTCTTAGTTCTAAATACCTTTACTGGTCTGTATTTTATGCAGACGAACGTAATAATCTTTGTTTCTACAATGCGCATCTACCGCTGTAATTAGGTTAGTTGTAAGACATTACCATGTGGCAATAAGCTCGCCTTTTGTATCATAATTAAATGCAAATACCTACGGAGTTTTTTTTATAAAAAAAAAAAAATAGATTCAATTATTAGTGCCATCTATCGCATTTTATATAGGCTGATCACAGAAATAATACGGAGAGATTAGAATGCCATCTTTCGGTCTATTTTGACATTAAATCGCCTAATTATTGTATTTTGAAACATCTATAGCAAATTAAAAAGGCCTTCTTTATGTATATTGTTATGAAAATAGAAAGAGCTATGATTTAATATTTCGTTTGTTATTACATTTTACTTTCCTGACGACCTATCGGAAAGGAAAGTATTGTGATCGCGCTAAAAAAAAAATTTGAGATGAAGATGGGAATATATATTTTGAGACTCCCTGAGACGATTGAGACTATTTCCAGACCGATCTCTGTCTGTATGTATGTCTGTATGTCTGTATGTCTGTCTGTATGTATGTATTCTTCCACGATAGCGCCCAGACGCTTAATCTGATTGAGCTGAAATTTGGTATATAAGCTTCTGTTAACCGTCGGAGGAACCCATTTTGGAGTCCCTACGCCCTACGGTTGTGGTACCTCCCATACAAATTTGGGGTTTCCGGCGAAAAAATTGTTTCCGCGATAGCGCCCAGACGCTTAATCTGTCTAAGTTAAAATTTGGCATAGAAGCTTCTGTTAACCATCGGAAGAACCTATTAGTTTTTGGGGTACTTACGACCAACGTTTGGGGTACCTGCCATACAAATTTGGGGTACTAGAGTAAAAAATGTCGCTGTTTTTTCGCACCTCCCCGGATACTAGTCAGGAAAGTCTTGGGGTGACACAACCGATTTTTTTTATTTATTTTGAGATAGGAATCTCTATAGGCGTGTCTGGCACGCCATCTATGGGGCTACCGGACATAAAGAGAAGATTTGCCAATCTTTGAAGCTATAAATGCCATCAACACATTGCGATTCATAGTGAAATCTACTAGGATCTAAGCCGTAGTACGGCATTAAACAAATATAATATAATAACTTTTTTGTGCTATAAAAATATTACTTACTGAATATTACAATGCTTTTATAAATAATAGACAAAATTTTAAGAAAAAGAAAAACTGACTTCATTTTTTTTAAAGTGCAGCATCCATATCATGGTCATACTTAAAACGGGCTATCATAATTGAATGCGTATACAAAATTGTATGTATGTGTTGTTGACCGTTGAGGAGTTCCCTCGTTGGAAGCCAACCCTGGGTGCCGCAGTCCTTAATGAAACTTAGAACAGGCTATCGTAATTGAATACATATAAAAAAATACGTCTGTGCTGTTGACCGTTGAGGAGTTCTATCGTCGGGAGCCAACTCTGGGTGCAGCAGTAATGTCATGATAAAACTTAGAACGGGCTATCATAACTGAATGAGTACCTATACAAAATTTGGGGTCTGTGCTGTTGACCGTTGAGGAGTTACCTATCAAGAGCCAATCAGGTCATGCTTACCATAAAAATAAATCAATTGTCATCGAAATTGCAATAAAAAATAAAAAATAAGCCAAAATGTGCATTTTCAATTTCAAATGATAATATTTGAGGAGTTTCCTCAATTCCTCATGAACTCCATCATCAGAACAGGATTTTGGTAGAAATGGGACCACTCTGCAAGTATTTATATCCTTTCGAATGAAAAAAGAATTTTCGAAATCGGTTCATAAGTCAGCTAAAAAAGACAATTTTGTTTGTTTGTTTGAAAAGCTTTATTGCACACACAAAAGAATACAATGTGGTGGGCCTATTGCCAAGTGGCAATATCTACCGACCATACCGCCAGGGTTATTGTGACTGAAGGTTTATGTGGGCAAATAAATTTACAAGTAATAAATAAATACACTTACAAAAAAGTCATCATAGTATAAAATATAATTCAGTGATTAGTAACGTATGCCAACTCGATATTGAAGGGAGGAGTGAAATATAAGGACAAGCAAAGGAGACGGGAGGGGAGGGGAGAATTCATAAGTTGAGTAAATGTCTCTTTAAAGAATTTTTAAACCTGCTCAGGTTTTCAAGTTGTCTTATCGGTAAAGGCACGGAATTCCAGTGACGGGCCGCTTGCACTGCGAAAGACCTAGACATGAAAGTTGATGAATGCTGAGGTATAACCAGTAATAGATTTTCCTGAGAGCGCAATGGGAGACCATGGGATGATAGCGGAGAGAAGAGATTATACAAATAAGTAGGACAGTTTGATTGTAGTACGCGGAAGAGTAGGGCGAGTATGTGAAATTCCCGACATCGTCAATTTATTCACAAACGGCTGACTTATCGCTGTAGCGATATCTTACAGTCAACCATTTGCAATAGGTTGATTATATAGGTTTTATTTTATTTTATTTTATTTTATTTCTGGAAACATACAGCGCATACAATTGAAATACGTGTGCATAAACATAATGTAGAAAAAAGAGAAAAACATTACGCCGATAATCGTTTCCTTGAAATTAACAGATTTCCGCATATTACACATTTGGATTTCGGTATATTACACTTAAAAATTAATTGTAAAATAAACTAAGTTCATATTAAATATAAAATTAATATAGAAAACCGACGGGAGAGGTAGGGAATTGGAAGTGATTAGGAAGAAGGTTGTTAGATAAGCTATATAATCCAAGGTAATACTTTTTCAATACCTCTTTTTTTAACCGACTTCAAAAAAGGAGAAGGTTTATCAATTGGGTTGTATTTTTTTAATGTTTGTTACCTCAGAACTCCGTTTCCAAAAATCAAACTCATTTATGAACCGATTTGAAAAAATCTTTTTATATTAGAGAGAATATACTTTTAGATTGGTCCTATTTTTATCAAAATCCTGTTCTGATGATGGGATCCATGAGAAATTGAGGAAACTCCTCAAATATTATCATTTGTTGAAAATTTACATGTTTGTTTATCTCCGATAACAATGCATATTTTATGATAAGCATGGCCTGATTCTACACGCAGGGTTGGCTCGCGACGAGGGGACTCATCAACGGCCAACAGCACAGACACGAAATTTTGTATACGCATTCAATTATGATATCAACTCAACAACTATCAACTCAACTAACTCAACTAACTCAAATATTCATTCGCATAATATTCGAAATAAAGAGGACTTGCGTCATTTTAAGGTGCGTCTGAGTAAGATTCGGAATAGCTTTCTCTGCCAATCTTACTTATTCTACAACAAACTTCCATTACACATCAGGGGCCTTGGGGAGGTTCACTTTAAGAAAAAGGTACAGGGTATTTTGACTAAAAACCCCATTTATAGCATTGAGGATTTCGACAATATCAATTTTTCGCAGCTCTATTGATCTACTTGACTATTATTATTCCTTATTCTTTCTATTATTGACTATTTTACAATTGCGTTTTTTTTCGTCTTCTAACTATTTATTGACTATAATTATTATTACTGATTTCTTTGTATTTGTGTTTTTTCTTTAAAACATCTTCCCGTATGATAATTTGTTAAATTATCCAATATTTGTTTGATTATTTAGTACTTAGGATTATATAGAAAATTAGATAGAAAATTTTACGAAATTACTTAAGAATTTTGATTGAAAATATTGGAAAATGTTGTTTCCTCTACATATATAACATAGAAAATCTGCGCTTGGATGTTCAACGTTCATACCTTGCAATACCGACGTTCATATCTGATACCTTAATAGGTATTTATATTATACTTGTTATTTTTATTACTTTTGACATAACCAAGTGTAGGAACTCCTATTAACTGGTTTAAAATAAAAATAAAATAAAATAAAAATAGCACGTTCTAAGTTTATCCATGATATGACTGCTGCACTTTTAAAAAAAAAATGGAGTCGGTTTTATTTTTGGTAAAATTTTGATTATAAGTTGGAAAGCATCCTAGTGCTTCTGATACTTAAAGGGAGCTGGTTACATAAACGGGCGGCATGAATAGAGAAAGAGGTAGAGAGAAGCGTGTTGTTATGATGGGATTTATTTATTTATTTATTCAAGAATTAATTACTATAAAACATTGATTAGCTTACAAAAATAACAGGAACCGAATGGCAAAACCTTAACCTTTTGCTTATTTGTTTCTGTCACCCAACTGGGACTAGCCCGTTCTAGGGTGGACAGGACTCTAAGTATCAAGTTTTCTTGTTTGCTTGATTGCTTACAAAGAGTATTGTCACAGAGGATATATCTACTGCGTTCTAAGTTCTGACTTGATCAGGGTAGGAAACCATGACTTCCTAGAAGTTTGAAATTCTGAAGATAGAGTTTTTCCGTAGCATTATTGAGGACTATAAATAGCAGTGCTAAAAGGTGCATATTTCTGCCATTCCTGATCCGAGGGCATTAAAGACGGTTAAGATATTCCGACACGTGGTCATAATTTTGGTCAGTTAAAAAATATAACAGTTGCGGATATTTCAGTAATCATTAAATCTTACCAAACTATGTATGGCTAGCATCAAGATAAGCTACGTGTGCGTAGTCTAAAATTGAAAGTAGAGTAGAGTAAAATTGAAAGTAGAGTAGAGTAAAGTAGTAGTAGGAAAACAGTACCTACTTCACTTTCTGTAACGGCAGTCGAGTTTTTATGCTTTTTAATATATATACTTGTTTACCAAAAATCCTTTTAAAAGTTCGGGTTAAAATACGTTGAGTAGCGTCTACGCTTTGCGTGATAATACCCTTAGGATCAGTCCCCGCTAAGTGCAATTATATCGTAGGAAGAGCTAGAGGTATGAGGCGGCAGGTAGGTGGGTGAGTGAAATTGTGGTGATTCATTTGTTCCCATGCGCTTTGAGTGGTCGCCTGTAATGACAGGGCCCGTGATCGGATTAAGCGCGGCCGCGGTGGGCCCCGTCACGAGTGACCCCCGGGTGACCCCGGCCCGGCGCGGCCCGCCAGCGCCACGACCCACACACGACGCGTCACTGCCGTTAAACCGAGAGCTCACCGCAGTACCCTCAAAGCACCTACAATGTGGTTGACAAGGCATGAAGGGACGATACGTATACGCAAACACTGACCATCTTGCCAAGAAAGGAGCCAACATTCCCTGCTTAGGCCATGCACGATTCTGGATTTCTATAGGTGAGTCTTGAATTAGTGACATCCTTGAAGTGGGTGAATCGGTACAAGCAAAAAGGCAACTTTCAATAAAAAATAAAAACATAAAATAAAACATTTTTTTTTGAATTGTTGAAATTGAATGTTTTGAAAATAGTATAAAAAGATTTGAGCGCGTTGCGCGATCTAGTGTTAGATAAAAGATCGCGAATATTGTATATTCGCTAAATTTCACCTATTGCTATATTTCACCTATTGATATATGTCAAACTGTTGTTTGACATATATCAGTTTGGCCACTAAGATCAGTTGAATAGTGTCGCTCAGACGCACGGGTCAACGCAGCCATCCGGCTGCCTCCACGCAAAAGAACTAGCCCGGGAAGGACTCTGGCCTGCGGGACAGTCTCCCCTAGGGGTCAACATTCGGGCGCTCCTGGAAGGTTTGAGCACCCTGCGGTTTTAGCCAATCGACTTTGCATTCTGACTAACAGCCGGGGGAGTCTGAAAACAATAATGTTTCCTATAGAGTGGGGGTAGGTGTTAACCTTACGGCAACTGCTCTTGACCATTGATCAGTGAACGAGCCGGGCAAAGGATGCCGTGGTCCGCAATAGATTCGGTAGACACCGTATCACCGCTACGTAAAGGAGAGGACCGCTCAAGGGACTTTGAACCTGTAACCAGTCAGGAGGAGGGAGGTATACTGAAGGTTAATTCCAGACGGAGGTATACTGAAGGTTAATTCCAGACGGAGATATCGTTCCAAAACTGGCCATTAGGGGGCGAGGCTGCTCGATGGTTACCTTTCCCGGTGACTCGTCGGAAAGTCGTTGGCCTACGGGAATGCTGGCGGAGCTAGACAGTAGATTTGTCTTGTTTCTAAGTCTTCTACGCTCATCCCACGGCTGAAAGACCGATCACATATTGTTATACCAGCCTGGGATGACGGGTTCTCCCGTTGTAGTCGACCGCCCCACTGTGGTTGCTAAGGCATTAAGGGATGAAAGGTATATGAAGACACTGACCATATTGCCAAGAAAGCAGCCAACTGACGGCCCTTCATAGGCCCTGCACGAGTCAGGTTTTACACATTCTTACAGGGTGAGTTTTTAATTAGTGACATCCTTGAAGTGGGTGAATCAGTACTAGCAAATAAGCAACTTTTAGTTTAAAAAAAACGTATTTTTTTTTAAATTTGACAAAGATAATGTTCTGAAAAAAAGTATTAAAAGAATTGAGCGCGTTGCGCCATTTACATATTGCTAGATGCTTAGCGCGCTCAACGTTTGTCAAACTTTAATTTATCAGTCAAGTTTTTCAAATTTACCCAAAAAATAAGTTTTTTGTTTGTTTTTTTCCAAGACAAAATATTGATAGTATTTTCTAGTACGGATTTACTCTATTCAAGGATGTTACTAATTAAAAACTCACCCTGTATATACATACAAAATTAACCCATTATCGGTCATATTATTATTCCTTAAACAGGTTGCTTATCCAAATAACTTAAAATGGATATTGACAAAAAGGTTTAAACTATAAAAATAATCGGGTGTGTCACCCAACACTCTGCCAGCAAATAGTCAGGGACCTATTTTATCTGAATATTCATTTCATAAGAAAAGTCCTTGAGCAGTTCGCAAAAATTCCTAATAATATGCGACGCAGCGCAATATAAAATTTGAATTTTGAACCCCCGTCATCTCTTATCAATTTAGAAATGAAAGTGTAAACGCTAGTCACCGTGAGTCTTTGAATTCGAATTTTGAACGAGCCATGCATCGTAAGCGTAGGAGCGTTTAAGGGCCTAATTATTTATAAAATATATGGCGGAATTTAAATATTATTCGTTTGTATCTTTATGAGATATTTCAACCAAAATTTTTCAAAGTGACTAAAGCCCAACAATGCACTTGTGTACCGAATTGTCTCTAAATCCAATATTTCGAGAATGAAGTATGACTAGCGCGCCCTCTGGTTTATCGATCTCAACCATAATCTTTTCAACTTTTGCCCTGAACAAATGATGCATGCATGCCGAATTTCAGCTCAAGCGGATGAAGCGTTTAGGCGCTATTGAGGATGAACACACACACGCACACATATACACATATACACACAGCAGGCACACAGAGAGACTTTAGTCTGAAAATGGTCTTAATCGTCTCGGGGAAGGGGGTTTAAATGTATATATCCTTCTTCATCTCGATTTCTTTTTGCGCGTTCACAATAATTCACCTCCCTTTCGGTTGGTAGGTCGGTAAAGTACTATAAGCACAGCATTTACTGTACTATGCTAGGTTGACTAGTTATATAATATTCCTATGTTTTAATATTACTGATAGGTCAGAATTGATCAGTCACCAGATCGTCGATTAATTTTGTGGCTCTTTACGCTTTTTTATATACTATCAGGAATGTCAAAACGTAGAATAGCGCAACGTGAAGTGATTGAGGCAAATTATGTATATTTGAAATTATACGTATTTATTTAGATACGTTTAAAAATAAAACGATGAAGCAATAATATAATTTATAAATGCCTCGAACATGAGACGGCACCTCGAGAATCGTCCAGCCGATTGCCCAACACTATTAGTAGGAGAAATTTCGTAATATGTTTTTAAAAGGACGGAGCGTTATTTAGTAAGTGATTGTTGTTCCTTTCCCTAGTAACTTTCAAGCGGCCACGCGTATCGGTAAAACGAGACAGCATCTTATTATTTATTTCTGTTGACATAATTTCTAGTTTAAAACACGCCATATATACAGCCATATTATATGTCATGTATTGTATTATTGAAAAGTAATACATTCAACTGCCTCGTTATAATAATCGACCTGTAAGAAATAAATATATTTAAAAGGGTAAAAAACGCGACTGCCGTTACAGAAAGTGAACTATTTTGTAATATCATTTTTTTGCGGTTTTTAATGATTTTTTTGTGGCTTATGTATTTATCCATATATATATATATATATATATATATATATATATATATATATATATATATATATATATATATATATATATATATATATATATATATATATATATATATATATATATATATATATATATATATATATATATATATATATATATATATATATATACATGTATATTTCCCGAATGTACTCAATCAGACCTTTCATTTGACACTAAATACGATATATTTATGTTAATTTATTGACATTTGGACATTTAGACCACTACTTACTTGACATTTGGATAGTTAAGGTAACCTATGATACTCGTGACGACATAACGATTCTAACAATACACACACTTCTCAAGCGTTTAGAAGTTACGGTGGAATAAAGAAACGGAAAACATTTTGTTGGGCAGTCGTGTAATAATATTGTGATTTTCGCTATCATGGAAAACCGATGAGACTTCCAACACGTTACAACTAAATAAAATATTGTTTACGAGGTCGTGGCGTCCGTGGCGGCCAAAAGCTATATGAAGTATAATTTTGTGGCCTTGTTGTGAGAAGAAGAAAACTTTTTTTAATACAATTATGCCGGATTTTAAAAACCCGGTTCTTAAGCTATTATTTCGCCATAACGAAATTGTTAAATTATTTCCATATTAATTGTAAATTATCTTTATTCTGTTACTGTTTTCCGAAAAAATAAAAACGAGCGAGATTTGTCCTGAGTTTTTGAAAAAGCTAGTGATGATTCTCAATATTAAAAAAATACTATTTACGCCACGGCATGGTCTATTTACATAGTACCAAGACAGTTTTTGGAACTTCCGTACAAAAAATATAACATTTTTTTTTTGAAATAACGTAATTTCCAGAAATGTTATGGCCAAACATTACTTTTTTTCTATTTATTAAAGATACTTTTGAGTGATTTGAAAAATAGCACAGTGATCTTAAGTTATTTTATTATTGTAAATGAATTTTTACTTTATAAAAAACTATTCATTTGATAATTTATTATATTATAAATATTTGTAATATTTGTAGTTTCATATTTGTCGATTTCAAAATATGTACTAACTATAGTTTAAGTTGACAGTGCACACTTAATATCGTCATTAAAAGTCTGCCCTAGAACAGGCCTAGGCCTAGTTAGGCCACTGTGTCAAATATTAAAAATAATGTCGCATTTCTTGCTAACATCTTCCTTACAAATATGACATTAATTGTTTACTAGAATAAATTGAAAAGCCAAATCGACTATATTAGACGACGCGCGAAGCCGAAATCGTCATTTGTAATTGGCCACTGCCAACGGTGGGACGTATTCCCTTGTCGCCGCGGTATACCTATACATCTTTATGTATATATCGAAAGCGCACGGGCGCGTGGCATTGCAAAAATACCGAAATTTTTGTCGCCTCAACTCGGATAAATTTTACTTTCCAGCTTATACCAGACACTGGATATAATATATGTCACGATTACTTCAATTGGCATTGCCACACAACGACACGTGGCTATAATGCTCAGTTCAGCATCCCTCCCGTGACCATGCAAAAATCTATTTGATATGGTTTAGTATTCACCGGCGAACGTTGCGTAAATAGGGTAGAGTCACATTGTCGGCGATATCTGAGCTAGACTTAATTATCTTAGAAATCGACAGTAAGGCAAATACTAAAATCCAGGGTAATTTCACCAACAGATATAATTTAGTTTTTATTTTTGTCCTATTTGGAAATCTTGAAAAGCAAAAAACAAACTATAATTTTCTATCTATAAATCATGAAACAGGGCGTTTAAGGGTTATGTGCTAGAGCCATGCCATAAAAAGGACGACTGCAAGATTATACACCGTGAGTTTTTAGTTACCGGCATCCTTGAAGGGGGGTGAATCAGTATGAGCAAATAGGCAACGTTTATTAAAAAAATGCGGGAAAAGTAAAAAAAAAAATGTTGAAAGAAGAAAATTTCAAATATCCTTTTTTTTTTAAATAACATATTAAATAAAAAGTTTCAAAAAAACACTAAAAACACGCTTTTATAAATGCACGTAAAAACCAAAAAAGGTTTGTTATAACCTTGAAACCTGATCGTGTTCAAAGTCCATTACGTGACCTTTCTCACAAGTGCAAACACGACTATGATAAGATATTCCATCATGGAATGCCAGTTCCTGTCTTCCGGCTTCATCATCAGACCTTGAAACTTAATCGTGGTCAAAGTTCATTACAAGACCTTTCTAACAGGTCCAAACACGGCTATGATACGATATTCCATCATGGAATGCCAGTGCCTATCTTCCGGCTTCATCATCAGACCTTGAAACCTAATCGTGGTCAAAGTTCATTCCAAGACTTTTCTAACAAGTCCATACACAGCTATGATACGATGTTCCATCATGAAGTTCCAGTTCATATCTTTCGACTCCATCATCAGATCAGTTCGACAGTACCATATTATTGTATTGTCATCAGAACTACATACGGCTGCCAATTTTCATGACGCTACGATCCTTGAAAGATGGTTAAATTAGTTACCTTAGATTCCATTACATAGTTACATAAAGGTCGACCAAATAAAAGCGTGTTAAAAAGCGTGGAGCACGATGCTCTATGTAGCAATAGGTAAAATATCGTTAATATTGTTCATGAGCGATTTTTTACCCACCGTTAAATGCCGCAGCGCGCTTAACACGTCTTAATCTTTTTTCAATAGATAAGACTTCAAAATTTGCCAAAAACAAAACAGAAAAAAATATTTTTGCTCATACATCACTACGGGCAAGTAAGCAACCAAAAAGGAAAATAAAAATAACTCACCTTGTGTTTAAAAAAAAAATAGACATATATAATTGCTAAATTAAGATATATTGCATAATTTTATGCATTTTTCAGAAAACTCGGCGATTTTATTGCAACATAAATATGAATTTTGTTTGTTTGTTTGTTTGTTTATACTCCATATTGTGAAATGTCACAATGAGCGGGTTTATTGTCATATGACAATCTCTTACAACCAACCCTACTATGACGTGTATATACTGTGCATGTAACATGTGTGTAAGTGTATGTCTTGCTATTGCATTCGATCGACAGAATTGAAAATGCAATTCCGTTTATTTGATCCCAACGGAAAATGGTGACCCAGCCGGGAATCGAACCCGTGACCTTACAATGTAAGATCAGGCGACCTAACCACTATGCCACCGGGCGTAAAGCGTGCTTAGTGAGAGTGCCATATTTATTAGCAGTAGCATGCATTGAGTTTTGAGTTAAGTAGGCGTCAACGTATGTTTTTCAGGATTAGTGATGATAAATATCATTTTGTTGACTATTTTGATGATATTTTTGAATTGTTTAAAGCTATGTCTATTGATTGGCTAATAGTGCTCGATGAACTGAGTATGACACCGACCATGCGAGCGTTTATATGCAAGAAGGAATGACGTTAGTGTGTAGTTTCGTGTAAATAATAATAATAATAATAATATATATATATAGGCATACATTTACATATTAAAGGGGATATATTTTTAATATAATATGGGATATAGATTTTAATTTGGGTTTAAAATTGTATGCGCACAGGAAAACTCTTGAATAAAATAGAAAAGGATCTACCCTGGTACGGGCAACTCGCGGGATAATTTAAATTAAGTTAAAAATTATGTGCGCACAGGAAAACTCTAAAATATAATAGAAAAGCATATACACTAGTACGGAAAATGTCCTCGCCAGATAATTCCATTTTAGTTTAAAATTATGTGCGGACAGGAAAACTCTATAATAAAATAGTAAAACATCTACCCTAGTACGGGCAATATCCTCGCGGGATAATTCAATTTAAGTTAAAAATTATGTAGGCACAGGAAAATTCTAAAATAAAATAGAAAAGCGTCTACCTTAGTACATGCAATATCCTTGCGGGATATCATAATTTAAGTTTAAAATTATGTGTGCACAGGAAAACTCTGAAATAAAATAGAAAAGAATCTACCCTAGTACGGGCAATATCCTAGCGGGATAGTTTTATGTATGTATTTTTTTTGTTACTATCTGGTCACAATTGGAAGTAAGAGCGCGAGTGTCGGCCCGCCAGGTAACATTCCTGGCTATCTCGCGGTTAAGGCGTTGGCCTTTTAAGGGCTTGTGACGTAGCTAGATGGTGGACTGTTTTGTCCCAAGTCTTCTACGTTCACTCCAGGGAGATAGAACGACTAATCGTTAAAACTTCCTGAGGTGACGGGCTCGCCCGTTGTAGTTGACAACCCAAATTGTTACTATCTCTTAGACTAAAGTATTATAATTATTAGTTTTTAACCACCCGCATTCAATGAGACCGCATCTTTCTCCCTACTTATTTGAGTTTGCGAAATGTTCGGCCGAGTTGGGAGTTCACCCTAGCTATATTCCCCTCTCAGTCACACGTATATCTCTCTCTCATACCATGAAATGGGATATCTTTATTACGGTCAATTGCAATTGAAATTGCTGTCACATTGAAGATACCTCCCATTGCGAATTAGTGATGGGCACGAAACGAGACTAGTGGCGAGTGTCGTCTCGTCTCGTCTTGAAAATTTGAGACTGATACTCGACAAGAGACGAGACTCTAAAATCGAGACTCGACCCCGTGTGGCACTACGGGCAAAGAACACCTACTAGGTACACGATAAATTCAAACTGAATTACCGCTGTAATACAACAGGTAGAGGTTGCTTAACCCCTAGAGCCGCGATTGGCCGATATCGGCCAAAACACGATTCAGGGTCATGGCCCCATTTTAAGTTTATTTTAATATTATTTGTTTTATTTTATTATGTTTTAGGTATTATGTTAATATGTTTTATTTTAATGATGGATACAGTGGTTTGGCAGTAATTAATGTTTTGGTGAGACAGTGTCATAATTCAATTTTTTAACTGATTTTTACTAAAATTTTTTGGAACATCAACTTGTCAATCGGCTGAGGGGCCGAGGCCTGAAGGGTTAAGCGACTTTGAACCCGTAACCAGTCGGAAGGACGGAGGTATACTAAAGGTTAATTCCAGACGGTGATACCTTGCCAAAACTGGTAGTTAGGGGGTGAGGCTGCCCGCTGGATACCTTTCCCGGTGCCTCGCCGTAAGGCGTTGGTTTTTAACGGGTTGCTGGTGAACTAGACAGTAAATTCTCTTGTCCCCCAAGTCTTCTACGCTCATCCCACAGCTGAAAGAACGATCTATATCATTATACCAGCCTGGGGTGACGGGTTCGCTCATTATAGTCGACACCGCCATCCTGTCCAATGTGCCAACACATTTTCAGTGAAGATTTATTTGTTTATTTTCCATTACCAGGTTCTCCCCTTGCTAAGTGTCGAGTCGTCTGATCGCCTGCGAAACACGGACAGCACACGCCAGAAATGAATCAACCTTTAACTCTCATGTCCATCTCACTCGTACCCTTCCCCTAAAAGTGTGGAATAAATGTTTTGATGGTTTACAATCAACGTTTACCCCAAACAGCGCCCGCCCCCCTCCACCCCGCCGCGGGACGGTGGTGGGGGCAGGAACCGGAAGAGCGTCTCGATTTAATTGATGCGCCGAGGCGGCCGGAAGTGAGGCCACGCGACGCTCGAATGGCGGATGGCCACATCCGGCGAGAGCGCGCGACAAAATTGCATCAGCCGATTGAAATATTAAGGGGAGAGTTTCGCGCGCATATCGATGCTTCACGCTTTGAGGTGTTTTCTAGAAAGGAAGTTTCGAGATATTATTAATAATAATAATACCAAATTATATATTGGCAGCTGTCAATACAAAACGTAGACAAACAAGAACAATAATAAAAAAAATAATAAACACGGCTGCCCTTACCAAAAATGTGAACTGTTGTATTTATAATTATTAGAAAAAAAATCGCGCTAAAAATTACGTTTTATAACAGAATAAAGTTCGCCCTACGCTCTCCAGCGAGTATCCTGAAACGATCGCGCGACGCTGCGCCACCGCCGCACTTTAGTCGGTTGCCCTCGGTGCTCAAGTAATAAAAAGGTTTTTTTATGAAATATTTGTGGTTTGTGTATTTATCCGTATATATTCAAATATATTTCCGAAATGTACTGCTTTAGATTTGTCATTTGATATTAAACACGGTATATTTATCCTAATTTATTGACATTTGGACATTTAGATAACCTGGGTTGTCGACTACAGCGGGTGAACCCGTCACCTCAGGAAGTTTTAACGATTAGTCGTTCTATCTCCCTGGAGTGAGCGTAGAAGACTTGAGGACGAAACAGTCTACCGTCTAGCTACGCCACAAGCCCGTAAGAGGCCAACGCCTTAACCGCGAGATAGCCAGGAATGTTACCTGGCGGGCCGACACTCACGCCCTTACTTCCAATTGTGACCAGATAACTCCGGTCTCTCGATTGGTTACGAGTTCGAGGTCGCTTGCGCGGTCCTCTCCCTTACGAAGCGGTGAAACGGTGTTTACCGAATCTACCGCGGACCACAGCGTCCTTTGCCCAGACATTTAGATAATCATTTTTTTGGCCCTTGAGCACTTTAGGTGCCTAAGGCACTCAAGATGATACAGCGATTCTAATATTACCAAACACTTCTAAAGCGGTTTAATCGTTTATAAGTTATGGTGGTTATAACGTGAGATTATGGATCATATTTTACGTTATACTGAAACAAAAATTAAGAGCGCCATCGCATATATCCAAAACGCGAAAAAACCATAGGAGGTTAGGTGATGACCAAAAAATAAAAAAAACAACCACAGGGTCGGGGAAAGAATTTGGTTTAGCACTAAATTTGGCAAAACGGAGAATAAACCTTCGGAAATTTAAAATAAAACTACAAATTGACGAGTTATAAAACAAAGGTCCTTTATTTGCCGTATTTCCTTCCGTCAATCTCCTCTTCAGACTACGGTAACATGTTGTACTTTTCAGGTTCAATTTAATATCCAGGCGAGAAAATCCGGGCACTGTTGGCAGATTCGTGAGGTTTCTTTACATTTGGAAATAAAAGGCAACACAGCACAACCCCCGCTGTAACAAAACGAAAAAAAAACCACCATTACTTTTACGAACTTGTTTAGCTGATTGAACCCCTAAACGCTTACCAAAAAATAGGACTTTATACACGATACTCAAAAACGCCGCACTCCTAGTGCACTTACTACGCTGATCACTTGGGTTTTCACCGAGTTCTCAGTCTCCCAGCGCGAGTGAGCAGAATCGCTCGCGCCATCGTGGAACAAAATGGTCCCTCAAGTGGCAGTGGCCATATTTGACAAGCCGGAAGTGGCAGTATTACACAAACTTTAGGTTAAAAAAAAAACTCATGACAACTCATGTTCACAATAAAATAGTAATATTTTTGTAATATTTATTACATTTAATAAAGTGTTGTTTCGAACTTGATTTTTTTAAATCTCTTGTTTTTATTGTTACGGCAAGGACACCAGAAGGGTCATTTTTTATTGGACCGTGCAATACGGCTATTTATAATCTGACAGTTAGGCGTTTATGCGATTTTTTGGAGTACTGCTCGCAGACCCGGAACAATGCTTATGAAACAACTCAAAACCTGAGTAGGACCAATAAAAAAAACACGATAAATACACGTGAAGCATGTAGCAATGCTTAAAACATGTTTCTGAAGCATAGCATGCCACGCTAATTTGGATTTTTGTTACATGGTATAAAGAAACGGAAAACATACACAGATTACGAATTAAAACCGAAAACTTCAAACGATGTCAATTAAGGGAATCCTCAGGATATCTTTTGAACTGGTTTACAAGACACATCTATTTGGTAGCACTATTTAATGAAATTAAAAATAGTCAATAATCAAAATCAAATAAATCAAACAACAAAAAACAAAAATCAAAATGATCATCATCGAGTGATTATGATAAAAAGGTATAAACAAAAGAGAAACTATAATATAAAATGACCTACATAATTTCACCTATTCTAACCCAATAATTACAAAATAACTTATATAATAACGTAATAACCTAATAAAACATATTCAAATTATTTCTAATAACGCAAGTTATATTAGGCAAAAAAAACTGTTTTTGAAATCCAATTATAAGTTCATGTTCTCACTTAACCTAAATTTAAAAAAAAATCAATTTAACACATACCTAATCATTCTAATGAAAATCTGAAAATCTTTCTTTTCTAAAAATCATCTTTTAATAAAAAATAAAAACATATTTTAATATGTTGCGTAATATATTGCAATACCTATTGTATTATATTCTTCTCCTATCACTCAAAATTGAAAATACAGTTGCATCAGTAACAAATATAAAAAAATATAATATTTTAAAGTAATCAATAGCTTAAAACTAATGCAACAAATAGTAAAATAAATAATACTAATAATAACCAAATTCAAACAAAATAACAGATAAATACTCAATAATCACATATGTAAAACTTCCATTATTTTAATAAAAAATAGAATATTATATTTTTTTACGAGGTTTACCTTGTGTGTTTTATTACATGAATAATTGAGATGTCTTGGAATGATGATATTATTTTTCATTTGATAAAAATATATATTAAAGATGCTGTATTTTTCTTCGAGGTCGTCTACCTTATAAACATCATGTGGGATGAGCCAGTGTTCTCTCTATATTCGAACATTTTTGGTTTTAAATCCCGTATTGAATTTGGAATGTATATTTTTACGTATCTGTATATGTCTGTATATGTATATGTCTTATTATATAACTTTTTTTATTAATTTACTATCTTAATACATTTTAGAATAGAATAGAATAGAATAAATTTATTGTGCTATAAAAACATAACTTAATGAATATTACGCTGGTTTTATAAAAAAGACAATTTATGCACAAATGGCGGACTTATCGCTATAGCGTTATCTTACAGTCAACCCGAATTATCTTACAGTCAATCTTATAATGTTATTATATAAGTTATTTTATAATTATTGGGTTAGAAATAGGTAAAATTATGTAGGTCATTTTATATTATTGTTTCTCTTTTGTTTATAACTTTTTATAATAATCACTCGATGATGATCATTTTGATTTTTGTTTTTTGTTGTTTGATTGATTATTTTACAGTCAACATTTTACTATACTAGTTTAGTTTATATACATACTTTCCACATTCAGTTATTACGAGCGGTATTGCCAACGTAACGTAGAACTCTACTACATTGTCAAGGGCTTTCGCCTTGTTAGATGCGCTAAGTTTAAAATAGGTATAATTATTACTAATAAAAATTGTTAGTAAATAGTAGATAAATAAATAATAGACCTACCACCTGTAAAATAAATTGTAAGCGCTTTTTGTGACCAGAGTATAGAAGTATTTTGTTTTGTTTTAAAAAACCTTTTTTGTTGGATTTGTTTTGTTCAGTTTGATGTACAGAATCACCCCTGAAAAGTAGTGATCCTAACCACAATTTATATGTTATTTTTAAACTCTTAAAAATGAGCAATAATACAATGATGTAAAGTATTGGCAATATAAATATTTAAGTATATCAATAATTACAATAATTCTCTTATGTGAAAATATTTAAAAAAATGTCTGGTTGTATATTTATAGTTTTGACCATTACACATTATAAAATGGTATTTATTTTATTAGCAGGTGCTATTTTTCCACACTGGCTCACCGTCAGGTAGTGCCTGACTACTAAGCGGGGTGTATACTTTAGTGCGTCGTTCAATCGCTCTTATTCCAACTCGCTCCTCGTCCGCCGTGGAATCCTGGAAACAATGACACATAAGATGCCAGATGGTCCTGATGAGCCTCGATGCTAAACTTGCTGCTGCCGTTAGTTCGAATACCGAATGAAATAAAATTATGTTTTTATTATATTATAATTTCGACTCCAATATGATATACGTTTTCTGTATTATGTATTTCCGTTTTCTGTATTTCCAATATGATATACGTTTCCAATATGATATTATTAATAATAAAATAGACAGTCCCTATTCTGTTGGCAGAATCTCCTACAGAATCCCAAATAATAAGACAAGGTCTCGCGATTTATTTTATTTTTATTTTTATTTTATTTTATTCAGGAAACAAACAGTACAAAAAACATATTTACTTAATCAAAATATAACAATCATAAACCATTTATATGTTTCCACCAATTAAACGGTCATATAGTGCGTTATTCTATAGAAAAGAAAAGTTTAAAATACATAAGCATTTTAAAAGTGAAAAGTGACATTATTAGGGTTTTTTAAACAAACAGAAAATATTCTGAAAAGTAATTGCTAAGTTACTAAACAGTCCAAAGTATTAAAAGAGTAAATATAAAGTAAATAGAGCAGAAAAACAGTAAATAGATTCATAAACATGTATATATATGGTAATAAATTAATTTATTATTAAATAGATAGTAATAAGAAAAATAAAATATATAATTATGTAATGAAACATTTTATGAGAAGGAAAAATAGAAAACAGGAATAAGTTATGTAAATACAAAGATAAGAGGAGAATAACTATTTTCATACTAAACAGATTACTTAATTAAATTGTAATATATACATAATAAGATTTTTAAATGTATCTGGGGTTGTGGCAAATATATCAACATCCATAAACACCGAGTTGTAATGATGACAAGCTCTATAAAGAAAAGCATTTTGTGCATAGTTAGAATTGACAATTGGCAGTTGAAAGGAACGCTGAGAGCGAGCTGGTCGAGGGGGCACGAAAAAATTTATCTGCTCCAAGATTTGACTAGCATCAACACGATTGTTAATTAGCTTATGCAGATATACTGCGTCGATCATTCTTCGGCGCTTTTCTAACGACATCATCTTATGAAACCGAAGCGACTCTGTGTACGAAGCTGGTTTTACAAAATATAACAAATTTAAACGCTTCGTCATCCGTTTTTGAATTGCCTCAATTCGGGAAATATATGTTTTGTATTGCGGATTCCAGATGACTGACGCGAATTCCAAATGACTTCTCACGTAGGAATTAAATAATATTTTTATGGTATCGGTCGACCTGAAAAGAGTAGATGCTCTAAGGACAAAACCCAACATTTTATTAGCTTTCGAAATAACATTAACAATGTGCTCCGCAAATAGCAATTTATTATCTAGGATGATCCCAAGATCTCTCACAGATGTCACTTTTTTAATTTCATTTTTATTGAGATGATATTTAAAACAGACGTTAGTTTGTTTTCTGCTAAATGTAATTGAGTTACATTTCTTAACGTTTATGAAAAGGCAATTTTTTGTACAATAATTCACAAGGCGATTGATATCCTCTTGTAAAAGTAAACAGTCGCTTATTGATTTTATTTCCCTGTAGATTTTCGTGTCGTCCGCGTATATTACCATTTTGGAATGACGCACACTACTTTTTATGTCATTTATGTACAATAAAAATAAAAGTGGACCTAAGTGAGAGCCTTGGGGTACTTTTGCTGGTGCATATTTATTTCACACATCTATTACATCAGCAGTAGCTTAAGCATGCTCTTTGCCACCCCGCTCGCACCCTCCGCAAGCGACGAACGACAACTTTTTTTGTGGCGCTATAATGGATAGTAGGGAGATGAGACTTGCGAATTTGTCGGCACGTGCCACAGGCGATTCACTATTGTGCCATTTTTATTGCCACATTTGCAATGTGAATCGCTTGAATTAAAAGCCACTTCGTAGCGCGGGCGACTGCCGGTACTATTTTGGCGTGAAATTCATTACGGGCGAATCAAATCGGGAACGATGAATAAAGTATAATTAAATATTTATTCGAAAACGTCCTAGTCTGGTCGTTTTGTGTACTAAATTAATAGTGCTCTAAATAGGCATTTCTTCTTACAGAACTAAAATACAAATTACTCTTGACTAAGGACGCAGTGCCAAGAAACTTAAAGTAGCATAATAGGAGATCATAGTGTGTTCTACATCAAGTATTCGTTAGGGAGCCAGCAACAGAAAAGTGCAAAAGTTTTGTAAACGCTTATACTTTCAGATCAGACAGTATTTCGACCATAGAATGCCAGGGTAGAGACAGCAAGCCAGATTTCGGGACACCTGGGGCTGGTGTACTAGGAAAGGTGTAATTTTAATGAGTACCCCCAAAGTGTTTTGGAACAGCTGAAAATTCATCAGTACACAGTGGATGCAATAAAGAACTTGAACAAATGGTCAGACTGCCTAACAATCAAACGCGTGGCGTCAGCATTACTCCATACATGTCACAAAAAAGAAGCGCATGCAAATACACCGGCACGTATTTGTCGGTAACTATTACGCATCGGTTTAATGTGCCGCGTAATATAATGGATTTCATTTTTGTGACATGTATGGATTAATGCTGACGTCACGCATTTTATTTTTAAGCAGTCTGGCCATTGGTTTTGAGTTCTGTATTGCATCCACTGTCTACTGATGAGCTGTTCCAAAACACTTTGTGATGAAATATAAATCCGGACTACCGCAAGCACTTAGGACTTGGAACTTACGAGAGCAGACTGAACTATTTTCGTATGTAGACTGAACTATTTGAGCAGGCTGAACTATTTAGCTGAACTAGAGAGCAGGCTGAACTATTTCGAAATGGAAGACTGCCGCACAGCGGCTGATATGATATTATTGCACTAAACACAACAACATTGACAGTCTTCATTTGGGTAGAAAATTGTCATTCTTTGTATCGTCTCGAGTGTTTCGCACTCCGTACGTTTGAAGTCCCTCGTGTAAGCTCTAGTTACGCCCAAAACTTTATCATGTACCGCTTGATGCCCACATACAAGTCGAGTAAGCTCTAGTTAAGCACAAAACTCTATCATGTACCGCTTGATGACCACATACAACGTCGTGTAGTGGCATAATTTCATGGCAGACCGCAGCAATTTATTGGAATTTCTTGCAATATCGCCGCGCTCGACAAAAAGTACTATAACTATGGAACTACTATAGCAATCATAAAAAAAATAACTGTGCAAAGATTGAATTGAAATTTTGTACATAGAATATTGAAATCATATTTTGTACAACAATTAGATAATTATTAATAAATATGAGAAAGTCGAAAAAGTAAAAAAATCGAAAATAATATTTTGTTTTGCTTATTTACATACAAAATTAATTAGATACTAGCTCATAAAAACCAATAAAAATTTTGGTGATTTCTCGAAAAAAAAAGATGATGTTTGACAATGGAATTTTATCAGAAATATTCGCGAAATGACGCACGAAATTATTCTAGCAGCCGTCTATGTATCTATGGTAATAATGAGACATTTGGTATGGATTTTACGATGCGTTCGAATTAGAAAATAATATTACTGTGCGCTCCGGGAGCAAGTCGCCAATATTGGTCGTTACGTAGTAAACGGCGTTCTGATGTTCAACCAAATTTGGTCGTTACGTAGCCGAAGGGGCCCAAAACTCTATCTTGTACCGCTTGATGACCACATACAACGTCGTTTAAGCTCTATTTAAGCCCAAAACTTTATCATCTACCGCTTGATGACCACATACATAGAGGTCGATTTCAAGAAATCGACATATTTCACATGAGCCAAACTGAATTCAGTGAGGCTGTTCATAGCTCACTTGGCTACTATGGAATTGGTATATAATATACATATACGAAGAGTTTGTAACCGAAAAGAACGAAAATAAGACATAGCGATGGACTATAATGTAAATGCCTATATCGTATTATTTATATATCCCATCCCTCTCCTTTCATATCCTACTAATAGTTTGATAAAAATTGATTTAATTTTGATATCTATCGTAGGTATAAGAAAATAATGTAAGACTAGAGTAGGAAACTCTTATTCGGTCAGCGGAACATTGTAGTAAGATAATTAGATATAATTAATGTAGAGTAGTTTCCAAAAGATCAAATAAATATATAAATAAAATTACAATCAATTTAAAGTTGTTAAATATTTCAACTATACTAATATTATAATGATGTAAAGTTTGTGAGGATGTAGGAAGTAATCTCTGGATCTGCTGAACCGATTTCGAAAATTCTTTTACCAATAGAAAGCCACGTTATTTATGAGTGTCAAAGGAAAAATGAAAAGACTTTTTCGTGGTAGTCGGATTTGCAAAGTAAGTCGGAGAAAACACGTTTCTAACTAACGCTGCCTTAACGACGAGAGATATATGATTAAGTTATAGAGAAAAGTTGTAGAGCTTGATAATGCCTACAAAAAAGTCAGCGACAGCATATGTCTAACTTTTATATTTAAGTCACAAAAAATAGTACCTACTTTATATTTTAAAAAATTGTTTGAATCGTTAGGTCATGTTTATTGGTCATATTATCAACAATTATTAATTATTATCAAAATAAGTAAATGTATCGTCTCAAGTGTTTAAAATAAAAGACTTTTCCCTTTTACTGCATATAATTTCCCTTTTACTGCATAAATGGTTAAAGAGATAAGACACTCACAAATAAACACTCACAAGAAGACACTCACAAATAACGGTAATATGTCATGCAGTGTAATTGGCATGAAAATACATACATACATATGCAGTAAAAATATAACCCTTCTTTTGGCAGTCAGGAAATAAATCATAGCACTCAGTACTAACCGAACCACACTCATAATTTCATCAGATAGTATTCTATAATACGACTATGTACGAGTATACTGTAGTGGATAAATGTAGCAATAGCCGTAGTAGCTCAGCATCCAATGACTTGCGCGAACGCCGCCCGGAAGTTGGAGAGGGAGAAAAAACGACGGGAGAAGGGCGGAAGTGACGCCGCGTGCGTTACAAATCTCTCCGCTACGACTTCCGGCGACGCCGGCAGCGACGACGTCGCGGCGTCGGCGTCGCCACCGGCGCGCGCAAAGTGTTCGGGGATGAATCGCCATTTTTTCTCCACACTTCCGGCTGAATTGATTTGCATAATTCATTATTTACCATCACCAGATAGGTAATACTCGAGCACTCTTCGCGGTTCAGCAGATAGCTTTATTTCTATCGAGAAGGGGAGTTGTTCAAATATCTAAGACTGTTTCAATCACGACTTTCTTCTTTTTTTTTAATGTTGACTTTTTTATACATTTTTTTATGTCCACTATTCTTTATCTCACGTGTATCCCTAGGTCTTGTATTTATATTTTATGTATATAGTATGTTAATATCCATATATCTATATAAATATCCAGTATTTATCCTATTCGTAATATATAATATACAATATTTATTATTTTAAAAAGATTAAAGATCTACATTGCACTACACTTTATATTTAAATACTAATTATTTGTTTGTTCTACAAACTTCATATTACGACATTTTGTATTAATATTTATTTCCATGACCATGCTATATCAACATTTTAAATATAATTATAAGTTTAATTTGAATTCACTTATCTATTTTATATTTTATCATATTTTGTATTTTTGATTTTAATATTATGTACACATGAATAAATCTTCGCCATACATATAGTTTTCCTTGGTACGGGCTATGGCCTAGTTAGGCAGATTCTGCAACTAATAAAATTGTAAATTTATGTTTTGAATGAATAAAATTATTATTATTATTATTATTATTAATGCTCTGTAATGTTCGCTCTAGCACAAGCGTAGCTTAGTGGAGCGACATCAGACATTTTTAAATACACAACTCTGGTTTAATCTTGTAAAAAAAACACCGAAATAAATAAATTGTCATAAATTCTTCAATAAAATAACTACTTTTGTTGGACAGATCGCGAAACAATACAAAAGTAGAAAATGTAATTTAGTTTTAATAATAATGCTGGAATACGTTTCTAGGGATATTTCTTAAGATCCTCCAGATTTTATTTAATAATAATAATAATAATAAACTCTTTATTTGCACTTAACCCCTCACGTTGCGAGGTAAAAACTCACCGCGCCCAAAAACATCACTTTTGCGCGCGACATATTCGCGCAAAAAATCGACGCGAGTCAACGGCCTTGAGAAAAACGATCATAACTTATAAACCACTAATCGGATTAAAAAAAGATTAATAGAAAAATGATCGCATTGAAATTTGACATATAAAACATTATAACCTTATCTCGTAAAACAATTAAGATAATAATGAATAAATATTACAAAATTGGCAAACTGAAAAAACTCGCCTATAAAATCATTTCGATTTTTTTGTAAATACAGTTTTTGTAAATATCAAAAATTGTAAATACAGTTATGTTCTTTATTAAATGCTTTACCAAAGCGATATTTTTTTTTTACTTATTTGCATACAAAAATACGGAAAAAATATTTATTTATTCAGCCAAGAAAAATTGTATGTATTCTCGTAAAAAACAATTTTTTTAATTTTTAATTTGTGACTACTTATGGTATTTTTTTATATGAAATTCTTTCAAAATAACTTTATTACTACATCACTTCTTCTTAGAAATCACACCAGAACTTTGAGCTTTGTCTGATATTATAGAAAAATCTAAAGTTTTGAGAGTTTCCGACTTCCGAACCTAATAATAAACTTTGAATGCCCATAATATAAAATTCGTTAGATTTTTTCAATTATATTGTCTTATCATAGACTTATTATATGTCTAATAACTAATTACTATACTCCAAAGAGTCACATTTCATCGAAAAACTATGGAAAATCACACTTTTTTCTCTCATAGTAATTATCAAAACAAGTTTCATTTTCGCGAGCCATATTTGAAAACAACATATAATGTTCAAAATACGCCTAATTATGTGATAACTTAGGATGTAAATGAAGCAATACCTATTTTATTAGTAAATTAAAGCGACATTACGTCATGTTTCGCGATATAACGGGATATTTCACAAACATTACAAAATAAAAACGGCCATCTTTCGCGAGCCGTTACGTTTTGCCAAAGTGTTTTCTTCGAAAATTCGTGAAAAACAGCAAATGGGCTGTGTAAATTGTTTAATCCTAAGGCCTAAACTACTTAAAAATGGAAATTACTTACTTTTATCCGGTATGCACTGCACTTATATACACAAAACAATTCACAACACAACACGTCGCGGAATTATACGCCGCCGCGAATGGGCAGTTCGCGACTGTCGTCAGAAATGAGGTCATCGATTTTGTAAGGGATGTAGTAATTCATATTTCTAACATCGCATGCGGCAATCGAGCAATTTCATAGTGTTGCATATTTGGCTATATTATGGCATCATTCGATAGAATATACAATCGCATTTCGAAATTTAAACGACATTTTCGTAAGAGCCGAGCGCTATATCCAGTAGTGGACGTTTCGGAATTTCGGCGGCCGCCATTCATGTCCCCAAATGGATGTTACGTGCTCAGCGGGTTAAAAAAAGTATACAAAAAAGGCGAGCTTATTGCCACATGGCAATGTCTTACAGCTAACCTAAACATAGTGGTACATGCGCGCATAGTGAAAATAAAGATTATTACATAACATACAGACAAGTGGAAGAATTTAAGACTAATAGTGCCCGAGGAGAGGAAATTGGGAGAGGAACAGGAGAGAAAGGGAAGAACTGGTTACTTCTTAGAAAGGTAGTAATCCTTAAGGTGAGTCTTGAACGATGGTAAAGAAGGCGAGTTTCGTATATTTGCTGGGAGATCGTTCCAGAGTCTTGCACCATGGACACAGAAAGAATAGGAATAGAAATCACTATTATGACTCGGAATTTTTAATAAACTGTCAGAGGCTGACCGAAGTACGAGACCGTGGGAACTTAGTGGTTCAAAAAGCTCCTGGAGATAGGATGGTGTTAATTGGGTGAGTACACGATATAGGAGAACCAGTATATGAACATTTCTTATTTGGCGTATTGGCAACCACTTTAACTGTGCCCTATATTTACATTCATTCAATATTTTCTCCCGGGATCATAACGATCAAATAAAAAAAAGAATCATCCTAATATGCCCTTTTTATTCAAAGAATAATTGCGTGTATCCATCATTTGAATCGTGAGTATTAAAAAAGACTTTCAGTTTTTCCAGAAATTTCCAATTTTCCAGGCAACTTTTCCAATTTTCCTTACCTTATTTGGAACTATTTGGAACTTTATGGCATATTATTTCAGCCGTTCAAACTAATATGCGGTTACCAACGAACAACATTTAATTTTTATTTCTATATAAAAAGGTTCTGGATATAAAAATAATATCCAGAACCAAAAATCTTGTAATATCCAAAATCATATTTGTTTCAGAACGGAAAGCGAAAAAATTCAAATACTTTTCTGTTTAGCTTTACATATCGAGTTTATCCTTGAAAAGTTCGTCGTGCAGACGCAACACTCCGCATATTAAACGAAGACTGTCTGCCGCATAGTTTTATTATACTTACTTACATAGTGGTGACATAGTGGTTAGATCGCCTGATCTTACATCGCATGGACCCGGCTGGATTCATCATTTTCCGTTGGGAAAAAATAACGGAATTTCATTTCTGTCGATCTGTTCCCGCCGCCGAACGCCGAATGCAAGGACGTAAGACAGGATACAGTGAGTGTTGTGTGCAAGACGGATTTTCGAAATTCGCGCGCTCCGAGCCCGCCCTCCCCACCACCGTTATAACCTACGCAGTGGCGGCAGCGGTATGCGGCCTACCCGCGGAACAACGGATTGACAGCTCTTTCAGCTCTAGACAACGGCGGCTGCAACGTCACCGAAACGTCGGGTGCTACAAATTTCACGCGATAAACTCGTTTATATCCTATTTATAAAATAAATATAATTTTATTTAAAAATATAGTTTGTGTAGGCATTGGCTTCTTACGGGCGAGTGGCGTAATTACACAGTGGACTGTTTTCATCCCAAGTCTTCTAGGCTCACCTCACGGGAGACAGAACGATCTAATATCGCTAAAACTTCGGGTTCGCCCGTTGTAGTTGACAGCTCTAGAGCTAGTTTTGATTATAAAACTTCACACACCCATGTAAACAAACACCTCTGAACGCGGCGCGGTTCCTTTTTATTATGGCCTCCTTCGGCAGATCAGCTCCAACGGAAGTTGATGAAAAGACTGTAGACAAGGTTGTGGCTGTGTGACAAGTGGGGGTTGATCAGGAGCCCCCATACCTGCTGGTCCGGTCCAAGTCAAACTACGAATGATTATTTTATTTCATGAGCTTGTACTGTTTCCTATTTTTGCCTGTATATCAGGCGCGGATCTATGGGGGGGGGGGGGGGGAAGGGGGGCGGAGGATTGAAAAAAAAAATATCCCGCTACTGAACAATGTCATAAACGCCCTCAAAAATCGACTGCCAACCGAAACCTTAAAGGTTTTTAATTTAAATATTATAATGCCATCGGTAAAAATAAAAGACGATAGTTATCACTCAAATGTAGTAGCAGATCTTGTTAGAGAGCATAAGAGTCTCCTAGGAGTTCATGTGGCAGGAGTTCTGGGAGAATACAAGATCTGAAAAGAAAGTTTTAGAAGGGAAAAGAGAAATAAACCCGCTTATTCGGAACCAAAAAATATTCTAGATGTTCTAGATCTGGCAAACGAATTCATCTACCCTGGCATACAGCGCCTCATCCTTATCATGGCCTCCTTGCCCGTAAGTGTGGCGACTGCCGAAAGAAGATTTTTAACCCTGAGGCGACTAAAAACCTGGCTACGATCCACGACGGTAGAGGATAGGTTAACAGGGTTGGCACTTCTGCATATTCATTTTGATATTCCAGTAGACAAAGAGAAGATAATTGAAAGATTTGCAAAGAAAAAACACCGGAAACTGCAATTTGTAATTTAATTCTGTGTTATGCACTATTATGTATCATTTGTTCATTGATCATTTAGAAGTAGAATAAAAACATACGAGTGTATTCATTATTTCTTTTCCCTTTTTATAATCCTTAGTTTACCTAATTACCTATCTCTATTCAGCATATTGGAAGCCCTAAATTCACACTATAATTTATTTTAACTATCTATAGACCGAAACCCACCCCCACAGTCCGCCCCTCCCAAAAACAAAACGTAGGTCCGCGCCTGCTGTATATGCCCGCTAGAATTAGGTATTGCGTAAATGTCTATAACGGCGTGGAAACCTTTTAATGAGAAGATCGTATTCACGTAGGCAAAAATAAGTAATTTTATAATGAAGTTTGCAAATTTCATATGGTATTATGCAGTTATTATGACATCCTGGAGTCGCTGGAACCTAACCCCCAACTCGCTTGGCACCCGGGACAGACTCCCCCCCCCCCCCCCTCTCTCTAGTGACGCTTACATTAAATATCCGATATTATAATGAATGATTCGTTCGTATGTAAACCTTTTTTTCTCTGTCTTTATCTGTAGACGTACGCCATCCTGTTCCGTCCCGCGTCTTATTTGAATGAATTCTAGCATCCGGTGCGCGTAATTCTAGTCGAGGACTCTTCATTAGCCGCGCACCAAATTCGAATGAGTTTTTTCTGCGGTGCATCGGGCGATGAGACGATTCCACAATGACACGTCCGCCCGCCGCTGCCCAAGTGGGCCTATCATGCAGGCAAATTCAATTATAAATGCGTTATGAGACGCTCTTTGTTTTGATTCGCGAAATGAATGCGTAAAGAGGATGTGTTTTGAGTTGGCCGGTGGTTGAGTACGTTTTTGTGGTCACTCTGTTTAGTAGGTACCTACTTACATGGGACAAACAGAATATTTTAACAAGTAAATATATTATTACCAAGTAAATATATTAAAAGAAATAAAAAACACGACTGCCGTTAAAAAACGTGAACTATTTTAGTAATTATATGTTTTTTATTACAGTTTTTGATGAAATATTTTTGGTTTATCTAGTTTTTATTTTTTTATTTTATTTTATTTCTTACAACTTGGTAGAGAGTTAACAGTGTAACCGTAGAGATGTAATTTGTAACTATTTATATAAGCAATAAGGAAATGAACACAACCCATACGATCATTCTAGACGAATACCCAACTAGACCGAACAGCCTGTATCTGGACATACGAAATATAAAGCCTTTGCTTTTGAGTAACATACATATATACACATACAAACATACATGCATACATATATAATAACACACACACATACATCTACATACACACATTTTAAATTATTGTATGAAGCAATTCTTTTTCAGTCTTTATACGATCTACTTCGTAAAGTAGCCATTTTTTTAATTGGTGTACATTTTGAACATTTTTTACTGACTCTTTTAAAGTATTTTAAAACATTGGGGCGATGAAATACAACTGTCTTTGGGCAAAGGTTGTATGTACGTGAGGAATTACATAGTTCGTCCCTTCAGCCATTCTAGTTGGTCTTTGCTGCTGGCTTCGTGAACGTTTCTCTAAAGTCTTGTAAAAATATATTAAGCATTGTTTCACGAACAACTGACGAATATCCAAAACACTTGCTTCGCTGAACAGCAGGTCAGAGTCATGGCGGGGATGTTTTCTGTAAGTAACCCTCAATAATAATAATAAGTTATCCCTATAGATACGTTTATATTTCCGGAATTTACTCAATAAGAACTTTCGTTTGACACTATATATTTATGTTAATTTATTGAAATTTGAACCTGCGTACGTTTTTATTTCCCTGCGTGTAAGTATTTATTTTGTCAAGAAAGAGCGCTTAACTTTTTAACTAGCTATACATTCAACTATACCCGTGTAAAAGATCACCAAGATTTTTTGCTTAGTGTTTACGTGAATACGTAACAAATAGACCGACAACATACTACTACGGTTTTGTATACAAACTTATTTTCGCAATTATAATAATAATTATTATTTTATTATTTATTTAAGTAATTAAAGAATAATTTAAAACAATTTTATCTTAGGAACTATGCATAGAAATATTTTAAACATTGAATAAATAGCAGAAAATGAATACATTGCAAAGTCCAGTGACAACGCCACCTAACTAGTCCGGGACCTGTTCTAAGGTGAACGTTTAATTTTGTGCGTGCTTGTTCAATATTGTGATTATTACAAAAAAAAAATATTTTTGTAACAAAAAAATAAAAATAAATTTTTAAATTGTCATAATAAAATAATTATTTGATCACCAAAGAATAAACATGCAACAACTACCTTAAAAACTATTAAATACTTAAATTAGTAGCATAGTAGGGATTGTATTGTGCACTATCTTATTCTATTTACTACACCGAATGTTAATTAATATAATTGGTATATTTCGAAAAAAATGTGACGTGGAATAAAAATAAATAATAAATAAACTTGATAAATAAATACATTAACTTGGGGAAAAAAAAAATTAATGTAACTTGAGGATAAAAATGTAATAATGCATTGGATTTGTGGGCGCAATACACTTTGGACTAATAAATCAATAGTTAAAAAAAAAACTAAAAACACGCTTTTATAAATGCCACGTCAATATACATCGTATATAGATATATCAATATTATTCTATTTACACTCTCCTTGTACAGGTTTATATACATTTTATACAGGCACCTATGTCAATATTTACACTATTTACACTCAATATTTACAGGTCAATATATATCATAGGTTTGTTATAGCCTTGAAACCTGATCGTGTTCAAAGTCCATTACGTGACCTTTCTCACAAGTGCAAATACGACTATGATACGATATTCCATCATGGAATGCCAGTTTCTATCTTCCGGCTTCATCATCAGACCTTGAAACCTAATCGTGGTCAAAGTTCATTCCAAGACTTTTCTAACAAGTCCAAACACAGCTATGATACGATGTTCCATCATGAAGTTCCAGTTCATATCTTCCGACTCCATCATCAGATCAGTTCGACAGTACCATATTATTGTATTGTCATCAGAACTACATACAGCTGCCAATTTTCATGACGCTACGATCCTTGGAAAATGGTTAAATTAGTTACCTTAGATTCCATAACATAGTTAGATACAGTCGACCTAATAAAAGCGTGTTAAAAACGTACACATTATGATATATACCAAAAACGTTTGATTTCTGGACTTTAAAGCATGCACCGATGTCGCTAATGTACAGGATAAAAAGTTTAGTTTCTAAGCGTGAACGTTGGATACTAGAGAAAAATATCATCATAAAATTACTCGATATCAGGTGCTGAGCTATAGTAATGATATCTGTAGCTCCCTATTCTCCGCGAAGCCTTCCGCTCTCTGTAGTGCCTTCGATGTTCGAGTGTTCCCTTTTGTCTGTGTGGCCCCCTTTAGATTGTCATAATTGGCGGAATAATGGCGGTACGATTGCGCTCAATTCAGCGTCTTCCGGTGGCTTATTTGCATGCCGCGAGCCGCAGGCCCACTAATTGAAATGGCTAATTAGACGACCCACGCTGGACGCGGAGGTTAAGATGAGGCTAGATTGGCTCCCAGCGTTCGCTCATTGGATGACAAAACGTATATACTTACACTCCGCACATTGTCAATTAAACTACTAAGAGATTGTGACCCAGCGCTGCTCGTTAATTACTGAATCCGCAAGGGGTTGTGTTTTGGGCCAATTCTATTTAAGATTATATTTATGATTATCTATACTAATATTAGTGTAGAGGTAAAGTTTGTGACGTTGTAGGAAGTAATCTACTGAACCGATTTTGAAAATTCTTTTACCAATAGAAAGCCACGTTATTTGTAAGTGTCATAGGCTATATATTAATCCGAAAAATTTAAAGACCTTTTCGTGGTAGTCGGACTTCCAAAGTAAGTCGGAAAAACGGTCGAACGAAAAGGTTTCTAACTAACGCTGCCTTAACGATGAGAGATATTTGATTAAGTTCTAGAGAAAAGTTGTAGAACTTGATAATGCCTACAAAAAGTCAAAGACAGCATATGTCTAACTTTTATATTTAAGTCACAAAAAGTAGTTTTTCAAATTAAAAAAATAATTTAAATCGTTAGGTCATGTTTATTGGTCATATATCATTGGAATCTATCGCAGATCACGGCACCTTTGCCCGGCTGTTTATCCTTTGCCCGCTCGTTTCAAGAGCAGTTGTAGAGCACGAAAGCGACTACAAATCCGCGACCAGACTTGAGGATTGTGAAATCCGGCCAAATCTGTCAGTGAGAGGGCTAGGTCTGCCCGCTGCACTAGGTTCTCGTTGGGCATTGGACTCTTACAGGCCTGTTAGCGTAGGGAGTTACTGAGTTGTCCTTGCTGAGTTGTCCACGAAGACCCATTCTGTTCAGGGTTGGTCACACTTACGGGTCAACACCTATCCGACGGCCTCCACGCATGAAGTGCGAGCCTGGGTAGGACTCTGGCCTTATGGTCAGTTTCCCCTGGGAATCACACTTCTGGCGCTCCTGGACGGTCTGCGCATCGTGCGGCGTAAGCCAATCGACTGTGCACTCTGACTAACAGTCGGGGGAGTCTGGAAGCAGTACTGTTTCCTATAGAGCGGGGGTGGTTGCGGACCTTACGGCGACTGCTCTTGAAACGACCATCAGCTACCCGTTCCTGGGTGAACAGCCGGGCAAAGGACGCTGTGGTCCGCGACAGATTTGGTATACACCGTTTCACCGCTTCGTAAGGGAGAGGACCGCGCAAGCGACCTCGACCTCGTAACCAATAGAAAGACCGGAGTAATCTGGTCACAATTGAAAGTAAGGGCGTGAGTGTCGGCCCGACGGGTAACATTCCTGGCTATCTCACGGTTAAGGCGTTGGCCTCTTACGGGCTTGCGACGTAGCTAGATGGTGGACTGTTTTGTCCCCAAGTCTTCTACGCTCTAATCATTAAAACTTCCTGAGGTGACGGGCTCGCCCGCTGTAGTCGACAAGCCAAGTTATCCCTAAGTCTCTGCCCTTGGAAGAAAAAATGATTGATATCGGTATAACTTACTGGGATGGCGGGTTTTCCCATGGTAGTTGAAAATTATTAAGAATACTTAATTAGGGTGAAACTGTATTTAATTTGGCTCAAAATTGCCTTCATTATAAGATGCACTGATCATATTAAAAACATTATATCGATGATTAAAAAAAACAACTTCGACAATTAACCGTACGCGTTGGCATTCTGAACGATGCAAAACAGAGAATTTAGCGATATCAGGCTGATGCTCGTATGAGACTGATACATCCTAGAGTGGACTCCACAACCGTACGTTTGTACGCTTTGGGACGTATTATTATTATTATACCTCTTCATCCAAAAACGTTGCTTCTACATAGATGTCCAATATTAGTTAATTACGAACCTCAATTGAAATATGTTTCTTTTCGCAACGAATTACTCTACAGTCTACTACACCATTGGAAGCTAAATCCTAAAGTTTCTATTCAGAATGTTCAGAAGTTGCCAAGTTAGAGGACGTCTCGCAATCAAGTGTGTCCAAAAGGGTACACACTGCGACCAATCAAAACTTCCTTAATCCTCGGTGTAAACTCGTTTGACCACCGCTGCTTTTACAAATGATACTCGTCTATATAAATGGCGGAAGATAATTATCATGTCCAGAAAAGAAATACTCAGTTTAACCTTTTAGTTTTACTTTTTCGGCAACATTTCCTATAAGCTCTATGCACTTAGTTTATCTAATCTTATAAACAGCTATTCCACCCATAAAATGAGTCGTCAAGGCCTGCTAAATACTCGTCTACAGCAGCGGTAAAGTCATCGTTCGTCTAAAACTTCTGTCCATTTTGGAAAAAAACAGACAACATATTTTGAATGACTACTTACAAAGAAGTATTCACCCCATCGTTTTCACATTTAAACCATTGGTATGGCGATAGGAAACTCATTTTAAAAAACTCGTAGAATTTGTAATCATTAGGTCTCTTTAAGGCGACATGAGACATCAGAAAAATATCCGAAATGGGCGTACACGCGAAAAAATAGGCGGGGTCAATTTTGTAGGGTTTGACCAATAAAAATCCAGCTTTGACGAAGCGTCAAGTGCAGATTCTACGTCCGCTCGCGCCGGCTACCAGGCGCATACTAAATGCTCTATCGCAGCGGTAGCACAGAATAACTATCTTTACGCAGTGGCGGTATAAGGGTGTTAATGGCATATTTAGCGTAACTCTCAGAGCGCTCTCACGTTTTAATTAATTGTAATTAATGTAAGGCCTAAATAAAAAATGCTGCCCTAGAGAATTGACCAGTCAATATTATGAAATTATAATAAAACACACTCACCGCTTACATTGTAGGAGTAAACGCGCCTGAAAGTTTTCAAAGTCAGTTTAAAGCCTGTCCAAGGTTATGAGCAACTTTTTTGAGTCAAAATTTTAAATTGGTTCCTTATCGAGGGAATCACTTAGAAACTTTTTTTTATATTAATGGTTATATTTTTCAAATAACTCATAAAACTACAATTCTTCAGATGTCGTTTCCAGGTATTATGTCGCCTTAAGGCGACGGTCTTCAAGAAATTCTTTATAATACAAGTAATATTGCCAATGCAGGGGGTTATAATGGCTCCTAAGAAATTATAAAGATTCAGTGATCTTCGACAAATTTTTAATTTTGCTCAATTGCAAATTATCACAAAAAAAACATACATACTTTTTATATTTCTGTAGGGGTTAGAGGTGGAGATCTCAAAGTGGTTTCAATAAATTCGAGGTGTTATTATACCACCTATTCAACGACACCAAACAATATTACATTTGAAGAACTGCATACCTATGTAAGGCAAAATAAGTTATATAATACATATATACAATTTATTTATTTATTTGCCGCTTATTTTATATAGTATATATTGCTTAAATATATAGTTGGAGAAGTAAAATAACGAAAAACACGAAAGGTGTTTTTCCTGCAAAATCTCGGAGTTTACAAATAAAGCTAAAATTGCTTTTTAAACACTTCTTGAACGGTTGAAGATAGAATAGTGAAATGTCATATTTTATTCAATACAATTTTATCATCTACAACTTACCCCTTCATGAGTCTTTCGTAGGATGAAGGGCCGAAGAGTTAAATAGTTAAATATCTCAAAAAATGTGAGTTTTTTTTTCAAAATTAGAGACTTTTGAGCACGGATATCTCGGAAACTATGTGAGATAGCGAAACAACCAGTAGGATAAATTAATGTTGTGTTACATTTTATTAGCTTTGGTTTTGTGTAGAATAAACTTATCGCTAGGACGCATAGTTTCCAAGATATAAGAAAAAAATCGGTTGTGTCACCCCAAGACTTTCCTGACTAGTATCCGGGGAGGTGCGAAAAAACAGCGACTTTTTTACTCTAGTACCCCAAATTTGTATGGCAGGTACCCCAAACGTTGGTCGTAAGTACCCCCAAAAACTAATAGGTTCTTCCGATGGTTAACAGAAGCTTCTATGCCAAATTTTAACTTAGACAGATTAAGCGTCTGGGCGCTATCGCGGAAACAATTTTTTCGCCGAGAACCCCAAATTTGTATGGGAGGTACCACAACCGTAGGGCGTAGGGACTCCAAAAACTAATGGGTTCCTCCGACGGTTAACAGAAGCTTATATACCAAATTTCAGCTCAATCCGATTAAGCGTCTGGGCGCTATCGTGGAAGAATACATACATACAGACATACAGACATACAGACATACAGACATACAGACATACATACAGACAAAGATCGGTCTGGAAATAGTCTCAATCGTCTCAGGGAGTCTCAAAATATATATTCCCATCTTCATCTCAAAATTTTTTTTTAGCGCGATCACAATACTTTCCTTTCCGATAGGTCGTCAGGAAAGTAAAAAACAAAAAAGAGACCTTTTACGTGCCCCCTCCCCGCCCCCCTAAACTTCCAAGTGTGGGGATTTTTAGTATGTTTGCCTCCAAACAAGTCCAACTAAATTCCAAAGTCAAAAATTGTGTTATTTAAATTTTCCTCTATAACTTCATTGCCTGGACTACTTGAACTTGATGAAAACAGCTGTGCGTTTGGATTTTGAAATTTCTATACAAATCCTGAATTCAACGTTGAACGAAGCCACGTGGAATCGCAGATATCTGGAAGACCAACTGAGTTAACCGTGTAGAATAACAGCTGTACACATCCTGTCGGAATAACATGCCTCCCCAATTTATATAAACAGCAGTAACGGTCGAGAGCCCTTATAAATCGCCACGTTAATGACTCCGCCATTAGTTTGAATCGAGCTGGCCGTAGACAATGTTTTGACGGCGCGAGGCCATCATTGCCAATCTCAAACAAAAGAGCCCTCCTCTCTGCGACGCACCACATAAATTACAACCAGCGTTAAGCGGGGCGCTGCGAGCAGTTTAATGTCGGTTTTGCGACGATCGGCGCAATTATAAAATGTGTCCGATTCGAACCCTCAGTTTTAAGTCCCTGCAGGGACGATTTTAATATAATAAGTTGGATATCAAAAGCCAGAATTTGCATTTTGACTTCAAAACGTCTATGCACTCGGTGGCGGTTTCAACTCTCATCCGTGTCATATGAATCATATGAGATCTTGTGTAACTTTATATTTGTAACTTCCATATGTGTAACTTTATAGATATAAATAAAGAATTTTATTGAATTTTTTATTTATTTTTTAAAATTATTCAATAAAATAAAATTGATTTTGGGAAAAATAATGAAGTACATAATAGTATTTTTACACTTTTTTTTGCGAAGCAGATAAGATGACATTTGTGTGGATTTTATCACCTCACTAGATTGTATATCTGTTCTGGGGTGATAGTATTTATTAAGACATAGTGACTTCACCTTTTATTATTTTTTTCCATTCATTCATTCCGATCGCTCATTCATTCTTAAAAAAAAATAATATTGATATAATATATAAATGTGGATATAAACAAGCAGTTAATATTAAATAAAAAAAAATAAAAAATATTTAAGTTTATATATGAGTAAAATAAATAAATATGTGATTAAATAAATAACTAAATTGACCAATAAATTAAGTAGCCTAAAAAGGTTTCTTACTATGCACATATGAAATTGTAAATCTAAATAATTAATATAATAGGTATAATCAATTTATTTTTAACATAATCAACCGATACATAGATAATTTTGAATCCCTAGATACGGGCGTTTTTGCTCAGTTAGGTATGCGATAAGCTATGGGTTTAACTTGTTTTTTTTTTAATAATTTATTGTAATATATACCGAATAGCATATCCATTTCTATTTTTTTTATTATTTGAAAAAACAACAGATTTACATCAGTATTACGTACTAGAGATAAGATTACATTGAGTTATTTGATGTAAATCTAAAAACGTTTTCTACTTATTAATAATTTACCTACATACATTGGTTATACAGTCCGTTATTTTTGCAGAGGCGAGTTGCTTGAATTGTTATTTGCTTAGAAGCATACCATCAAAGCAAATCACAATTTTCGCATATGAGTGCATTTTCCGGGGCACCGGCGAGAATAGTGCGTTATTGGTTGAACAATGCGGCGGGCGGAAGACATCACAACGGCGAGTTTTGTGGGTCGACCGAACGTTCAGCAGGAAACAACTGAGCAGATCGGGGCAGTCGAGCTTATGGGTAAAGTATCTTGTGCCGCGACTTATCGAGATACTATTACCACGCTAGGTGCCGTCCGGCGTTAGGGGACTCCCCCCTACTGTTGTAACGAACGGTTTCGTACAGCTTGGGCCGTAAGATCCACTGCGTTTTCGGGTCGGCCTAACTCACTATTCAGTTTATTTTCAGTAGCCTCCTCGAGTGAGGGACTACTCCGGGAAGGACTTACGCATCCCAGGCCTCACTTCTGGTGGATCGTTTTCCCCTGGAAAAAGGCCCTTCGGCGCTACTAAACGGTTTTAGCACCGTGCGGCGTCAGTCATTGGTTGTGCACTCTGACTAATTACTGAAGGCTATGGAAAGCTGGAGTCTGGAGTCCATGGAAATTTGCTGACTCCTTAGCAGCGGGGTTGGATGTTGACCTCTTGTCATGCCACTCTTGAAACGTCCTATCGGCCACCCGATCCCGAGTGGTATACGGGCAAAGGACGCCCAGGTCCCCGATGAATTCATATTGAATTACGTTGTAATACAACAGGTAGGTATCCTGAAGGTTAATTACAGAAGGAGATATCCTGCCAATAATGGTAGCCAGGGAGCGAGGTGGCCCTCTGGATTATATTCCTAAAGCCTCGCCGTAAGGCGTTGGACTCTGCCGGGTTCGTACCACGGGCTTTGCTGGACGGTAGGTCTGTATCGTCCTAAAGTCGTCTATGCTCACCCCATTGGGAGACCGAACGAACATTATTGTTAAAACAGAAGGAGATATCCTGCAAATACTGGTAGCCAGGGAGCGAGGTGGCCCATTGGGTTATATTCCTAGTGCCTCGCCGTAAGGCGTTGGACTCTGCCGGGCTCGTTCCTCGGGCTTTGCTGGCTCACCCCATTGGGAGACTGAACGAACGTTATCGTTAAAACTTCCTGAAGCCACGGGTTCGCCTGTTGTATCATCTCCAAATGTGTAATGTTGTCGATATATTACAATTTTGCGTCTGTTTCGAAAGCAGCGTCAAGGTGATTGCGACAACTGTCCAGTCACATCAATATGCGTCAACCGTCAACTTTTGAGCGGTGGGAGGCGAATTTGCCTCGTTTGAGGCGACAGGCATTTGACAGGAGTGAGCTGTCGATGGTCGCCGCTGCTCGTCCGCACGGGGCTGTTCTCCCGGGTCGCCCGGTTGACAGCGGCCATAAAGCAGCCTCGTGACAAGCGACACGTCTCACACCGGACACCAGACACCGGACACGGGAATCCCCGCGTCCCAAACTTGTCGCGTTTCTTCTCAGGATACTCCTCTGACTTAAAATGCATAGAGGAATCACTTCTTCAGCCGAAGAACACAAAAAAGTGGAATCGATCATCTCTGTCAGTGGAGGATTAAACCGGTTTTTCCTATCCTTCATTTTTACATGATGGATCCGTGTAGCTTCGACCTGATGACCTGTTTGTTATTTTACATCGGCTCAACTCACGGTTCAACTTCCACCCGGTAGCCTCCTCGCAGAGAGACTTATCTTGAGTGATATTTCTTGATAACTCAATTGATACTTTTTACTTCAAGATGTCTAGGGTAAGTTAATTATAAATTATGTGGTGAGACTCTCAAGAAATCTTAAGGCGACATACTACCTGAGAAAAATATCTGAAATACGACGGACTCGCGAAGAAATAGGCGGGGTTACTTTTGTAGGGTTTGACCAATAAAAATCCGGCATTGATGAAGTGTCAGGCACGATTCCACTTCCGTATGCGCCGGTGAGTGCCGGTGAGTCACAGTAAAACTATCTTTCCGCAGTGGTGGTATAAGGGTGGTAATGGTAAAACAAGTTAGAGTAACTCTCAGAGCGCTGTCACGTTTAAATTAATTGTAATTAATTTTGGGCCTAAATAAAAAATGTGGCTAAGCGCGACGTTAGGGAACTAACCAGCCAAAATAATTAAATCATAATAAAACACACTCACCGCTTACATTGTAGGAGGTCGCGCCTGAAAGTTTTCGAAATCAAATTAAAGCCTGAATGTCCAAAGCAATGAGGATTTTTTCGAGTAAATTATAACTTGGTCCCTTATCTATAGATGCACTTAGAAACTTTTTAAAATTAATGCTTATACTAGCTGACACCCATCGAATTCGACGGTCATTTTATTGACACTAATGTTTCAAAAATAAACGAAAACATACTTATTATTTATGTACAAATAATATTTCTTTGGATTGATTTCGACATTGCGGTGCATTGCCCATTTGACCTACGATCAGGAATGTCACCAACGTTTTGGAGAAAACGGACAGGAACAATCGAAGAGTGACGCGGACGTGACATGGCAGGTGACAGAAAGTAAACAAAAACTTTCACGCCAGCGTATTCAGTTAGTTCCAAGTTAGCAAGTATTAGTTTCAGCTTAGTTTGCTGCATTGAAGTTGACGCTTGAGGGCTGGATGTTCTGCGCCTCATTGTTTGGTCGTAAATTAAGTTGTTTTGTCTCTCTCGTTGCGATTATTCATCATCGAGCCTTGATACAGTTGTATTTTGGCATGGACTGGCTTTTTCTCGCCTTCCAGTAAGGCTTTTTCTGAGGGGTTTTAGATTTTTTGGATTTTAGGTCATTAAAATCGATGGTAAAGGTCCAACAGTTCAAAGTCACCATTAGCTTAAAATATTGCCTAAAATTACACAACTTTTTGACAAAATGTTAATGCGGGGGCCTCCTGTTTATCGTACAAAGGATCACGCAGATGGCGGAGTGTACACATTTAGCTGAGGTTTCTTAAAAAAGCTCTCGGTCTGTAGACGTGTTATCAAAAAAGAAAATTAAAAAAAAAGTCATTAAACTAAAAAAATATAGCGCCATCTACTGGATCTTTGCGCAGTCGCACAAAAAGGTCGCGCGGAGATCCAGTAGATAGCGCTATAATTGAGTATTTTTCTATTTCAATAAATTTTATTATTTTTCCTTTTAGATGACACATCTACAGATAGAAAGCTTTTTGAGACACCCCAACCAAATTTTTACATCTGGCCGATCTATCAATATGGCTGTTACAGGAAAAACACTTTTCAAATAAATATATAGATTTTTCAAATATGGTCGTTCACAGGTATCATGTCACCTTATGTATCGATTTTTAGATTTATTTTAATCTCGATGTACTAAAACACGACATCGATTTTGTAATCACTAGTTTTGTTCGTTGGACTTTACAATGTAATACAATTATGTAATACGAGTACATAGTAGTGTACTAATGAATAAACAACTATACCTAAGGTTTTTAATATAATAAACTTGATTTGATTTGATTACATATTTTTTTACTAAAATAATATCAGGAAATTTCCAATCGAACATGAAAATGATATTAGTTGTTTTTTTTATATTAGATTGCCTAATAACAATACTTGTTTACAATATACCAGTTTTTTTTACACAATAGACTCATTATGACCATTTTTTGTATTTAGAATCGTAGGAGCAATTTGACGTATCACGTACCCTACGCTTTGTGGGTTTAGTTTTTTATTTATATACTTGAACGTACGTGATACGGTATGTTGCGTTCGGGCGATGATACAGCGCACGTATCACGTATGTTCGCATAGATAAGATTAAACAAATATCGACACTGCTGCTTCGTTTCCATCGCCATTAATTATAATTGATTACAATGCGCGACGCTTCTTAATCGACGTCCTATATATTCGTCGGTTTTAATCATGTGTCGATGAGTACTAATATCTTTTTTTATTTAAAAAAAAAAAAATAATAATCATTTTTTTTAAATACAGCTTTGTATAAAATCCAGCCAAGCCTAAGGCTTACCTGCTGGAGATTATGATAGGGTCACTTTCAGTGGAAATTTAGTGGCCATTTTGACCATATTATACGTAATATATATGCTCCAATTACATTAGTAAGAATTAGTCGGTACAGAAAGCCACCTCCTTGATAATATTTACATAAAAAGAGGAGACCTACTTAATGCAAATAAAATAAAATATGAATATTTTTGTATCATTTACACGTATGTTTTACTTTCACTTATTTTAAGGCTATTTTTAATTATTTTTTTGTACATTTTTTATAAGTTTTTAAATTTAGAGGAATTTTGTTGAATATATGAGGGATTAGTCAATTCAATCTTCTTTTTCCATAAAGGTTGCGAAAAGGAGGGACGAGTAGCCGTTCATTTTGTATCTGTCTAGTGCTGTGTTTATGTTGGACATAAATTCGGAACTCGTCAGTCTCGAAATATTGAACTGTAAATCTATAAATAAATAGTACATTCAATCTATAAATAAATAGTACATCTAAAAGCTCATGTAAAAGGTTTCAAGACAATGAACTTGATTTGGTTTAATTTAGTACCTATATAATCGATACCAGAATTTTCGATTAGTTCGCATTGAATTTTCCTATTATTTTTAAATCTCATCTGTGCGACTGCACCACAAAAATGAGTGGATTATTGAGGTGGAAAGTTTGGGATTCAGAAGCAGAGTCTTTTGTCCAATTAAGGCGGCGCCTGGGAGTCCTCGTCGCGGCGGCGCACACAGCGGCTCTCGCGGGGTAATTAACTGGCGCCCATGTCGCGGATCACCTCTTGTCGGTCGGGCCCTTTGTTAGCCTGACGACCGCCGAGCGATGGATTGGTCCTGTCGCCTTCCTGCCCATCCACATCCTCCATTTGTTACCGCGCTTCGACGACAATGCATGCCATTCCCCCTTCCCTCCTTCCCTCCCCCACCCACCCTTATCACCTTATCTCCTCTCCTCCCACCCTCTCATTCTCTCATTCTCATTGACGCACCGACGCGACCTTTCTTCCTATTATACGCCAAGTAGATACATCTATCTTCTTCACATCTAGACGCTGCCGTTGTTAGATTATGTCGATGTCGCATATCTGGACCTCACCGAGACTAATCTGGATAAATTATAGCACCTACAGAACGTTTGCATAAAATACATATTTAATCTGTACAAGTATGACCATATTTTAGAATACCAAGCAAGATTGCTCACTGAGAAAACTATTTGATTGATTATCACATTACCGTATTGTTATTACGGTTTTATACAGAATAACGTTATTTCAATAGCAATTTTGTTGAATTACAAGGAATATTGTTGTAACTCCATTTTTCGATTATAGGTATACATAATGATATATACAGTGTACGTTTTTAATTAGTGACACCCTTGAAATGGGTGAATCAGTACGAGCAAATAAGCAACTTTTGACAACAAATTATTGAATCAAATAATATAATAAAATTATTTCAAAATTACATTTTATTCCAAATGATTTACAACAGTTTGAGAATCGATCAGCTGTTTTGTTTAACCTTGCATATAAGCCTAGGTCGTTGAACTCGGTGGCATTGAATGGCTTATAATAACACAATAGTCCGAAAGCAAGGTCACAGATGGCGCTGCATTGTTACTTCTGGTCGATGTATTTTGAAGATTTGAGATATTTACCACCACCTTTGGAACCATTTTTAAAATGGAATAGGCATTACAAATTAATCAGGGCCTAAAATGTACCTAAGACCTAGTTGAAAAACAGTTTTTTTTTATTTATTTTTTTCTATTGCAAGTTAACGGTTATTCACGGGACTACTTTCAATGAACTTAAAATTACATATCACAATAGTCGCGTTAATAACTGATAGATGGCAATATTAAATAGAATTTAAAATAAACTGTTTTTCTACTGTTAGGTATACTTTAGGCACTGTTTTATTTGTAATATCTATTTTGTTTTAAAAAAGGTTCAATATGTGGTGGTAAATGTTTCAAATATTCTAAATATACTCAAATATTCCAATAGCGCAGTGGCATCTGTAGCCTTGTTTCCCAACTATTGTGTTATTGAACGCGATTTAATGCCACCGAGTTCAACGACCTAGCCACATAAGCAAGGTAAAACAAAACAGCTGATTGATTCTAAAACTGTTGTAAATCATTTGGAATAACATGTAATTTTAAAATAATTTTATTATATTATTTGATTCAACAATTTTTTCTCAAAATTTGCTTTCTTGCTCGCACAGATTCACCGATTTCAAGGATGTCACGCTGTATATACGTAATCCTTTTTGAAACATGCGTATTTCAGAATACTACATCTTTATATTATTCTCAGTGCAATGGCTTCAGATACGGCACCCATGGCGTATACTGGTAATAATAATATCATTGCGCACACTCCGCAGGTCCTCATTGTACCCTAATTATTAGCATTGGCCAAGCAGAAAAAAATATGGGTCTGAAAATCCGGAGAAAACCAAATATAATGCGTGAAAGTCGGTGAAAAACGCCTTCAAAGCCATACTTAATTATTTAATTATACCTTGACTATTTCTATTTGCAATATAATCACTAAGACATTTTATTTTACTTTTAGACAATCGTCACTTTTTTTTTTTGTTATTTTTGACATTACATTTATTAATTTTATACTAAAAAAACTTATTTTTATCGGTAGTTTAAAGAATTAATTACTCTGTGTTTTTATCTGGTAAACTAAATAGTGAGACTCGATTTAATTCTACAATAATACCTTCTTTATTCTTACGAGTAATCTTTTATGTTTTGATTATTAATAGAAGAATTTGAATAATTAATGAAGAATTCAATCATATATATACTATATGTTATTATATATATATATATATATATATATATATATATATATATATATATATATATATATATATATATATATATATATATATATATATATATATATATATATATATATATATATATATATATATATATATATATATATATATATATATATATATATATATATATATATATATATATATATATATATAAATATATAATATACAATCATATTATACCCTACTAGTTTCCTACTAGTCATGGTGGGCTATAACTCTCTTAAGTTGCGTAGAGAAATGCTCGCCATGGCCTACGTTTTCAAGCTGATTAGGGGAAGAGTTGATAATCCTAGCATGCTAGCGAAGGTTTGTCTCTTTGTCCCGGACAATTATAATCGTGCTCGCACTCATAATCTATTTGCGGAGCCGTCCTCGCGCACCAACCTAAGTCGATGGAGTCTGCTTACACGAGCTTTGCGGCACATAAATGCGCTATGTTCGACAGCGCCAGACTTTGATATTTTTACAGCGAGCCCGCATCTCTTCAAGGTGTGGGCATTGCGCTACTTGTTTATGGCAGAATAATATAAACTGTTTTCACTCTTATGTACTGTAAGTTTGTAAGTTTTTCTATTCCTTATGCCGGTATTTGTATTTAACGCTTATTTAAACATGGTATGTATGTACTTGTAAGAATTCTATTATTTTTTTTTATATATTTATGTGTATATTGCATATCAACGGATTGGTAGAAACTGTAATGTTGATTTGTTATGAAAATAAATAAATAAATAAATAAATAAATCACGGACAAATGTAAATGTAATACAACTGGCTATACAACTATGTTTTAGTTTTTAGGACAATAAATTATTTGACTTGATTTGATTTGATAAAGCATTCATTGGTTCATGTCCAAGAGAGTTTTACAGCAGAGGAATTAAACAACTTCCATTAAAATGTCAAGTTTGCATAAAGTATAGTGCCAATATTTCTATTACAAAATATATATATATATATATATTTCATACATAAATTTTTGCCCTTAATTTCCTTAATAGAACAGCAATTTCATAGGTAAGGACCCAATAGGTATAAATATGGCAACCAACTGCATATCTCGGCCTGATTTTAAGGACAGTGCACGTCAAAACGGCAAACGTACCAATCGTAGCAAACCAGCCGAGAATCGTCTGGGTTTGATTCCCGGCTAAGTCACCATTTTCGGTTTTGATAAAATTAACGGAATTGCATTTCTATCCTGTCGAGATAATGCAATAAACAAGACACACAGACACATTCTGCACGCATACATACATATAAACACTTCTTTATTATTTATTGAGAAATCACTGTTAGGTAGTATTACAGTAACAATATTTTAAAAAATATACAGATTTACAACACACAAAACCGGTTACGGATTTCAATAAAATTACATAAATTACGTTTAGAAAAAAAAAACTACCTAATAAAACTAATGTACCTTCAATTTTAGTACTACACAAGAGTCTAGTATTAAGGGTGTGTGTGTGTGTATATGTTTGTGGGAGCGTGTTGAGGGTGTGGGTGTGGAGTGTGAGCATGTATGATATTAGTAGTAGGTTAGGGTTTGATTTACGGACTATTTATAAGTGATTATGGAATTATTAAATATATCAATACCATTTAAATGGGTATTATAAAGCTCACAGCAGCGTGTGAGTACTCCATTCCTTGATGCATTAGTTTTGAAACGCGGCAATCGAAACAGGTCAAATTGGCGTGTGGTCCTCATTGGGGCGTTAATATTGATCTCGCCCACCAGGTCAGAGCAATCGTATATACCATTCATTAGTTTATAGAGGCACAGAGCATCATTCAAGTTGCGCCGATAAGATCGCGAATTTATTTTAAACAGTAAGGCCGCCTCATTAGTACTTCACAATAGGGTTGGTTGTAAGAGATTGTCGTATGACAATAAACCCGCCCATTGTGAAATTTCACAATAAAGAGTAGAAACAAACAAATCAATTCTGTACTTAGCGAGTTTTACAGGAATGAGTGTTATGACGTACAGTGCAGGCGTCCAGTTCACGTCCGAGGCCAGCGCCAAGGCGACGTGAAAGCTTAGTTCGTCATGCTATCTGCTTTGGTTAATGAGGGGTTCGGAGTATGGTCCGCGTCCGCGCGGTGTACGGCGGATTGTGGACCTCCTGCGCGGGTCTCGATGATTTAGGGCCTATTTTACGCCCCGTGCGGCCGTCATTTGATTACCGGTTACACCGCGGCTAACGACATACCCGGCGCTGCCCCGCCCCTGATTCTCGTTAGGCACCCTGCCTCGACAATATCCGACCAGGGATCCATAACCATCGTACAAATAGAGTTGTCAACTACAACGGGCGAACCCGTCACCTCAAGAAATTTTAACGATTAGTCTTTCTATCTCCCTGGAGTGAGCGAAGAAGACTTGATCAAAACAGTCCACCGTCAAGCTCCGCCACAAACCCATAAGAGGCCAACGCCTTAACCGCGAGATAGCCAAGAGTGTTACCCAGCGGGCTTACTCGGGTAAACAGCCAGGCAAAGAATGCCGTGGTCCGCGATAGATTTGGTTTACAGCGTTTCACCGCTCCCTAAGAGAGAGGACCGCGCAAGCGACCTCGAACTCGTAACCAATCGAGAAACCGGAGTAATCTGGTGGCAATTGAAAGTAAGGGCGTGAGTGAAAGCCCGCTGGGTAACATACCTGGTTATTGTTATCGCAATTGCATTTTGCGAACATTCATTTCGATCAGCCATTTTGACTTTCCAGGTTTAGACATAACCACGAAATTGCCCTTAGTTTTAGGGAGAGGATTAATAAAAGCTTATGTAGTTGATTAGGATTAATAAACGCTTATGAAGAGTTACAATCAAATCAATTTTAGGTGGTACGAAGTTCACCGGGTCATCTAGTTTTTAATATTTTTACTTCTTTATTGATACGTGTGTGGCTATCCTATAGGTATCGTATTAGCAAGACAAAATTTAATAGATCGTTTCAGGTGTTTAAAAATGCTCGCTCTAGATTTAGTTTCCATATTCTACCCCGTCATCTTTGGCCATCGCTTATCTGATAATTCTGATTTATTTTGTTGATTACAATTAATCTACAAATATAATTTCGGTAACAACCTATGATTGGTGCTCTTAAAATGAGAGGCTAAGACATAGTCTAAGCTAAGAATACTTTTGTTTAAACATTTTGTCATCATGATCATTTGAAACATTGATGTAATTTTAATATATTACCGAATGGTTGTCGATCTGTTCGTGAGCGATGATTACAGGCTTCGATCTAAACAAAATATTGTTTCAGCACCATTTTTTGTTTCAATTTATTGCCTGCCTTAAGTATGAGGTCTGGGCTTTGGCTGGCTTCGGGTCGATCCGGACCTCCGGGCCACCGAACTGACCATAAATGATGACTTCATAAGCACCGTCTTGGCATCTCCGCTGCCCACCTCGTTTGCACCACCAATTCGTATCAATGAGCCGATGCTTTTCACTTATTTCGATGTGTGTGGGAGACAATTATTTACCTTCCGGCTGTATCTAATGTTTTTTTTAGTTTGTGGTTAAGCGGTTAAGATATATGGTGAAGAATAGGTATGCTCCTCTTCTATCTAAGATATGATATATGCTTGTCATAGGGAACCCATATTTATACTCCAAAAGAGAGCAGTGCGAATAATTGCAAAGGTGAAAAGGGAAGAGTCATGTCGACCCATTTTTAAAAGGCTAAGAATCCTCACCTTAACCTCACTCTATCTCTTTAAGTTACTAACTGAGTTTTTTAAGAATAAAGAAACACATTATAAAAAGTTTTCAGATACACATACTAAAAATACGAGAAATAAATTAAACATTTTTATACCATGTATTAAACTAAACACAGCAAGGCAAGACAAAAAATACTCAGGGCCATATTACTTTAACAGGCTACCAGAAAGTTTAAAAACTATTCAAGTGGAAAGCTTATTCAAAAAGTTACTTAAAGAATTCTTATTAGACAAAGCTTTTTACTCGATCGATGAGTTTGTTAATTTTAAATAATTTTTCAAATTTTTTGGTCATTTTTTTGACAATTTTAAGTAGCATTTTTTAATTATTCTGACTTTTTCTGATTTTAATTTCTTGATTATTTTTATCAATTATTTTAATTTGTGGTTTTAGTAAATAAATCTTAAAAATGATTTGGATGCCCTAAAAGCAATAATGAAGTAACTGTATGTACGTGGTGATAAATTTAAATATTGTAAGAACAAACTAATATACTGTAATTTAAATGTACCTAAATATTAAGTTTCTACAATCTGTTAAGATTTTTTTGGAAATAAATTGAAATTGAAATTGAAATATATCCAGAAACTTCTATAGTAGCGTCCTAGCGCTGTCTTGTCCGCGCGTCCTGGCCGGCATAATTTCATGGCAGTCCGCGGCAATTTATTGGAATTTATTGCAATATCGCCGCGCTCGATAAAAAGTACTATAACTATAAAACTAATATAGCAATCATAAAAATAATAACTGTGTAATGATCACCTTGAAATTTTTTATATAGAATATTGAAATGTTATTTTGTAAAACAATTAGATAATTATGAATAAATATGAGAAAATCGAAAAAGTGAAAAAAACTCGGCATTTCTAACTTGTACTTGTCTTATGGAAAAATACAAAACCCTATTTAGAAATTGTAAACACTATCGTGATCTTTATTACATTCTCTAGCAAAGGCAAAATTTCGTTTTGCTTATTTACATCCAAAAATATTTAGATATTAGCTCATAAAGTCCAATATTTTTTTTAATGATTTTTCGAAAAAAAAATGTTCATGTTTGACAATGGAGTTTTACCAGAAATATACGTATCTATCAGAATCTATAAAGTATCTATGGTAATAATAGGATATTTGGTATGGATTTTAGGATGCGTTCGAATTAGAAAATAATATTACTGTGCGCTCCGGGAGCAAGCCGCCAATATAGGTCGTTACGTAATCAACGGTGTTCTGATGTGCAACCAAATTTCGTCGTTACGTAGGTTAATGATGTTTATTTATTTATCTACTTATTATTTCTTTTTTGGTTATTTATAATGATAATAATATAGGATTAATATAGGATGCAGACGACATTTATGTATTTCGACACACACCAGTAAAGGTTGGTAATTCGGTGATATCGGTAATACAGTGATAATTTGTTTGAAATGGTCTATATATTACCCCGCGAGACTGCGTCGTTTGTGATAAGGCTCGTTGCACTCAAGTGAGAAAGGACGAATGTCGGTGATATCGGTAATCTTACCTACTCTTTATTTGCACTTAATTATGATGGCAATGTCTTACAACTAACCTAATCACAGTGGTACATGCGCGCATTGTGGAAATAAATATTATTACGTTCGTCTGCATTTATGCCGACGACATTTATGTATTTTAATACAGACCAGTAAAGGTATTTAAAACTAAGAAAGCCCGAGGATTGGAAATTGGAAGAGGATTGGGAGATAAAGGGAAGAACTGATACTGAACTGAACTGACATTTATTAATTAATTTATTAATGTATGTATTTATTTATTTCTTTATATATTTTTTTATATATTTATTAACCTATATAAGATTTATATATTTATTTATTGTTTACTTATTTATTTATTTCATAAACAAATCATCATTACAGTCATGACCAAGCCGTTGAGATGTAATATAAACCAAAACACGTATGGGAAGGAACATTAAAAATATAGACACAAAAAGAATTAAATAAACTTAAAATATGCAAGTACAGGCATAAAGAATAAAAAACAAAACAGAATACTTAAAGACTAAATCAGTATATCTCATTCTGACATTACTACTTGGTAAGTTTTTAATTAGTGACACCCCTGTCGTGGGAAATATAAAAAATATTTTTTTTTGAAGATTTTTTTTTGTCAATTTTGTAAGTTATATCTATTTGAGAAAAGTTTGAGAAGCGTTGAGCGCGCTGAGACATTTAATGGTAGGTGAAATATCGGTAATAACAATATTAGTGATATTTTACCGCATCGTGCTCATAGCTTTCTCTACTTATTTTTAAAAAATACATATATTTTTGTTTTCCCAATTTTTTTAGAAAAGGTATAGACTGTCGTACTAATTCACCCACTATAAGTATGTCACTAATTAAAAACTCACCCTGTATATAGCGCAATGCTCACACCTTGAAGAGTTGTGGGATCGCTGCAAAAATACCCAGGTCTGACGCTGTCGAACATAGCGCATTTATGTTCCACAATGTACGCGTAAGCAGACAACTGACTAGGTTGGTGCGCGAGGGCAAATTATGCGATGGAGATCGTCACATAATATATTTGCTCAATTATCATTATACAAAGTGAAGGACCTTCGCCAGTATGCTAGGATTATCAACTCCGGATCAGCTTAAAAACGTAGGCCATTGTAAGCATATATCTGCGCAATTTAAGCGCAACACTGAGCAATTTAATTTAATTTAACCATGACTAGTAAAAATATATTTCGATATAAGTAAGAATAGTATCGGTGGTGTTAAAAATATATGAAGCGTAAGAAACATTTTTGGATTTTTTCCGACGTAGTGATAAAGATAACATAAAGAGTGTATATAATGAGTATGAACGACACGGCATGTCCTGTTGCATTGTAGAAATTCAACTAGTTGGTTTTTATCGAAGGTATTGTGGTATTGTATAGGCCATTAAACATTTGCACGGCGTAAGTTATAGAACCCTTGCTAATGAGAGCTAATGGGCCCTTGCTGAGTTGGCCACGATTCATTCTTTTCAGGGTTGTCACACTCACGGCTCAACAACCATCCGGCGGCCTCCACGCATGAAGAGCGAGCCCGGGCAGGACTCTGGCCTTAGGGGTAGTTTCCCCTAGGAATCAACCTTCTGGCGCTCCTGGACGTTCTGCGCACCGTGCGTCGTAAGCCAATCGATTGTGCACTCCCACTAATAGTCGGGGGAGTCTGGAAGCAGTACTGTTTCCTATAGAGCGGGGGTGGTCGCGGACCTTACGGCGACTGTTCTTGAAATGACAATCGGCTACCCGATCCTGGGTGAACAGCCGGGCAAAGGATGCCGTTGTCCGCGATAGATTCGGTATACACAGTTTCACCGCTTCGTAAGGGAGAGGACCGCGCAAGCGACCTCGAACTCGTAACTAATCGAGCGACCGGAGTAATCTGGTCGCCATTGGAAGTAAGGGCGTGAGTAAAAACCCGCTGGGTAACATACCTGGTTATCTCGCGGATAAGGCGTTGGCCTCTTACGGGCATGTGGCGGAGCTTAAAGGTGGACTGTTTTGCCCAAGTCTTTTGCGCTCACTTCACGGGAGATAGAAAGACTAATCGTTAAAACTTCCTGAGGTGACGGGTTCGCCCGTTGTAGTTGACAACTCTATTTGTTATCTCACCCAAATAAATTAAATAAAATTAATGATTTGGCCGATAGTGCACCTGATTTGAATGACACATTTTTAAAAACGAGCTTTTATAAACAATCTATGTCCCTAGCCAACTTAGGACAGGCTATCATAATTGAATGAGCATACAAAATTTCGTTTCTGTGCTGTCGACCGTTGAGGAGTCCCCCCGTCGGAAGCCAACCCTGAGTGCGACAGCCCTGACGCGGTGATACTTAGAACGGGCTATCATAATTGAAAGCATATACACAATTTCGGTTCTGTGCTGCTGCCCGTTGAAGAGTCCCTTGTCGGGAGCCAACCCTAGGTGCAGCAGCCATGTCATGGTGAAATTTAGAACGGGCTCTCATAATTGAATGCGTATACAAAATTGTGTATCTATGCTGTTGACCGTGGAAGAGTAGCCTCGTAGGGAGTCGATCCTGGTTATAGAATCAGGTCATGCTCACCATAAAAACGCATTGTCATCGGAACTGAACCAAGGTGTTAAATTTCAACTTCATAGGATAAGAGGAAGTGGTTTTAATTCAGCTTGCAAAGTTTAATCTAAACAAACATACTATACTAACATATCTTGCAAGGTAAATAAAAGCTTGTAAAACGATTCGATCACTTTGATTTGGTCCGTTCAAATCAGTCAAAGTAGATAAACTCATATTCGCTTTGCATATAACAATTGTCTGAACGTTCCAAAGAACCAACTCTGACTTTCTTTTAGTGGCTGACCGAGACGGGTTAGTTAGTCTGTCTTTCTTAGTTAGTCGGACAAATTGGTCGGTTTGGTCAGTTAAACTCAAACCGGTCACTATTTCCAGTTAGTGGCTAGATTCGCAGAATGTTGAAATGAATAGTTTCGATATTCGTGATCAGAATGACCGAATCATTCGCGGCTGATACATCGTTTGCGTGTCGCTGCCGCTGCTTGCATGAATTGATTAACCCCTAGAGCCCCAATTGGCCGATATCGGCCACAACACGATTCAGCGTGACGGCCCCGTTTTAATTTAATTTGTTTTATTTTATTATGTTTTATTATGTTAATATGTTTTATTTTAATTATGGGTACAGTGGTTTGGCAGTAATTAATGTTTTGGTGAGACAGTGTCATAATTCAAATTTTTTACTAATTTTTACTAAAATTTGTTGGGACATCAACTTGTCAATCGGCTGAGGGGCCGAGGCCTGAAGGGTAAATTGGTTGAAAGATTGAAAAACCGACCTGCGGCGACTGCACGACAGACGAAAACTGTTTTCAGTAACACTATTTTGTTTTATTGTTTGTTTGTTTGTACTTACTATTGTGAGTACTTATTTATTGTGACATTTCACAATAGCGGGTCTATTGCATTATGCCAGTCTCTTATAACCAACCCAACCTACTATGGCGTGTTAATGTGTATATGTGCGTGTGACATGTGTGTAAGTGTGTGTCTTGTTAATGCATTCGATCGACAGAATTGAAAATGCAATTCCGTTAATTTTATCTCAACGGAAAATGGTGAGCCAGCCGGGAATCGAACCCGGGACCTTACAATGTAAGATCAGGCGACATAACCACTATGCCACCGGGCCGGGCCTATTGTTTTTTCCTTGGTCTTGATCGCAGGTCGAGGGGCAATGACTAATCTGACGATGGATTCGAAGTCGAAGTTCAAAAACATTTTTTTTTTTGTAAAAAATGGCTTAACACATCATATCGGAGACGTCAACACAACGGACGCACCCGTCACCCCATGGAATTTAAACGACGTCAGGTCATTCTATCTCTCATGGAGTGGAACTTGAAGACTTGGCGGACAAAGACAGTCCACTGTCTAGCTCCACCGACGAGCCCGTGAGATTCCAACTTAGGGAAGTAAGCACGGCGGGCCAAGCTCACGCTCTCACTGCCAGATTTAGCCGGATTTCTCCGTCCTCCAGTCTGGTCGTGGATTCGAGGTCGCTTGCACGGCATATACCTGATGCTAGTGAAAATTAATTTTACGCGGACCGTGGCGCCCTTTGCCCGTGGGACTTTTCTCGCTACGTGTTATTGCCAGGAAAAATGTTTATGGAAAATTAGACCAACATCTTTCACTCTTTGCGTCAAGGATATAATAATATAACGACATGTTATAAAAGTGGAAGGGACCTTACGTTTAGTGTGGAGAGCAATTTACGACCTCCAATGAGTATAGCTTGGGATTTCGAAGGGTTGATTAATAGACCCATCAGCGCACACCATTCACAAATGGCTTGAAGTTCGGAGTTCATGTTGGTGATCTAGACATTCATGTTTTCAGTGGTATATATAATATAACAATTTTGGCGAACACAATCACATCTCCCTCCTACCTCAACGAGGCTTTTACCGGGTTAGGAAGTCCTAGTCTCCCACTTCGATCGTCAAAATAATACCCGACGTATTCCAAAACACAAAACCACTTTTTTTTCCTACTCCTTCTCCGTACATGCAGCTCGACTGTGGAATCAGCTTTCTTCAACTATTAGAGGCGCTAGCTCGCTGTCCACCTTTAATCACTCATTAAAAAAGCACTTCCTTTTACAATAAATTTGAACGATAAATTCTAACCTTTCCGTTATCCCTTCCCATTCCTTACCTTATTTTGGCAGTTATTTTTTAAAATTATTTATATAATATTATATGTATGTATGTAGGTATGTATGTATTATGTCCTACTCGAAATTTTATTTAATTATTTACTTTTGGCTTTAGATACACATAAAATGCATAATATTTGCTATAATTTAAATTCCATTTTATATTTTTTTGTATCCTATTGTATTTTATTTTTTGCCTACATCACATCAGCATGTTGGTTGACTAGAAGACATTGTACCTTGTTTTTATTGTACCTTGTTTGTATTGTGCAATAAACAATTATTTCATTTCATTTCAGTTGTACACTGCGGCTGCCTAAGTGGTATAAATAAGCTGCTTTATGTCAGACCAATCATGTGGCGTCTCTAAGATACTCACCCTAGGATGTAGATACTCGATAGGGATAGGGATACTCACTAGGATAGGGATACTCACCCAATCATGTAGCGTCTCTAATGACTCACCCTGACACTCCTAGATGGGGATAGAACACATAGGGTTTTAACATTTCAAACTTTTGGCGGTCGAGGCATTGATCTCCAAGCATTTTACTAGTCAAAGCGGGTGCAATCCTCAGCATCGCTGCGGTTGCCTTTTGCCTCGTTTATTTATTATTCTGTAGGCGGGTGTCATCATATAATACCACTAGGAGGGCAAATTGTGTGTTTAAAGGGCGTGAGAACCTAGCCGCTGCGTATAATGACTATGGACGCGCTTGTATACCACGGTGCGCGGCCCAACCTAGCATTTCCATCTAACGAATTTGTGAAGGCGCCTATTAGAGAAGACATCTGTATTAGCTGAGCTCCGGCGTAATTGTTCAATCAGACCAATTGCCATGCAACGTCTCGGGTGCGGAAAAAACGAAGATGCGCGAGCGGCGCAGCGCGAGGGAGGAGGAGGACGAGGGAAGAGGGAGACGCCCGCCTGGACCAGTTGCCGGCTGGGTGGTCGTCTCGAAAATGAGTTTAAAATTGAAACATCAGAGCGGTTAGCGGGGCAGCGAGGGCCCGCGTGATTTAGCGCGCCAACCCGTCGTGTAAATAACAATTATGCCCCGCACCGGGCCCCGACGAGCACGCTCAGGCGCTCTGCCCCGCGCGCCCCGTCCGTGTCGATGATCTAATGCCCGGATTACATGATCCGAAAACTCGGTCCGAAACGGTTGTTTCGAAGAGTATTTAAGAGAACGCACAAGTCGATGATATCGATATCATGGCGATTATGATGCTCTCATGTTTGTTTTGTTTTTTTAATTTATTTACTTACTAGCTGACCCGTCAGACGTCATCCTGTCCAAATTTCAATAAATTTGTTTGTGATCGTTTTGTGAATTTGTGAAAAGCTATTGAAATATGTAGATAAAGTAAACAATCGGTTTGGTCACCCTAAGACTTTCCTGGCAATCAGATACCCCCCCCCCCCCGCTAAAACTCACAACCCCCAACCCCCCTCCCTCCCGTTGACTTATCCGACTTTCCTCTCCGACGTGGGCTTTGTGGCTTTCCACACGAAGTGTACTAACGCGGTGGGAGCTAATGGGCCCTGTTCCAGTTAGGCCACTAAGATCCGTGTGTAGGGTCAGCCAAACTCACGGGCAACACCCATCCGGAAGCCTCCACGCAGAAGTGCGAGCCCGGACAGGACTATGGCCTGCGGGCCAGTTCCCCGTAGGAATCAACCTTCGGGCGCTCCTGGACGGTTTGCACACCGTGCGGCGTCAGCCAATCGACCGTGCATTCCGACTCAAATCAAATCAAATCGCATTTATTGTCTTCAAAAACTTTTACATAGTTGTTTAGACACTTTATATAGCCGCTTAATGTTAAAATAACTTTAAAATGTATACTAAATATTTCATTAGAGACTCACCACACAATTGAGTTATATTAGATATTTATAACTACAGTTAGTCATGAAATTATAATATTAAAATTAAATGGTCCTATAAATAAGAAATATAATTGATTATGGGAGACAATTAGAAATAATAGTAATAATATAATAATCAATAAAATGGTACAAATTTCAAGTTAAATAAACCAATTAATCTGATAGCCGGGGGAGGCTGGCCACGGATTTGTTTCCTATAGTTGTTAAACTTACGGAAACTGCTCTTAAAACGACTAATCGGCTACCCGATACCGAGTGAAGAGCCGGGCAAAGGATGTCGTGGTCCGCGATAGTTTCGTTAGATACCGAATCGCCGCTAGGTAAGGGAGAGGACCGCGCAAGCGACTTCGAACCCGTAACCAGTCGGGAGCTCAGAGAAATCCTTGTGCCTCGCCGTAAGGTGTTGGTCTCTGGCAGGTTCGTGGTTTTTGTTGTACGGTACGCGCTTCTACGCTCACCTCACGGGAGAAATAACGATCAATATCGTTGAAACTTTCTGGCGTGACGGGTTCGACGTTGAAGTCGACAAATCACAAATGTACTAAAGCCATTCCAGCGACGTTTCCAGTATTGATTCGCACAAGTCTGTCCGCACCCTGTGGGAGCTAACGGGCCCATGATGTGTTGGCCACGAAGACCCATGTGTTCAGGGTCGGTCACACTCACGGGTCAACACCCATCCGACGGCCTCCACGTACGGGGTGCGAACCTGGGTAGGACTCTGGCCCTGGTCAGTTTCCCCTGGGAATCAAACCTCTGGCGCTCCTGGACGGTCTGCGCACCGTGCGGCGCAAGCCAATCGATTGTGCACTCTGACTAACAGTCGCGGGAGTTTGGAAGCTGTATTGTTTCCTATAGAGCGGGGGTGGTTGCGTACCTTACGGCGACTGCTCTTGAAATGACCATTGGCCATCCGATCCTGGGTAAGAGGCGGGCAAAGGACGCCATGGTCCGCGATAGATTCGGTATTCACCGTTTCACCGCTTCGTAAGGGAGAGGACCGCGCAAGCGACCTCGAACTCGGAACCAATCGAGAGACCGGAGAAATCTGGTCACAATTGGTAGTAAGGGCGCGAGTGTCGCCCGCCAGGTAGCATTCCTGGCAATCTCGCAGTAAGGCGTTGGTCTCTTACGGGTTGTGGCGAAGCTGGACGGCGGATTGTCTTTTGTCCAAAAGTCTTCTACGCTCACTCCAGGGAGATAGAACGACTAATCGTTAAAACTCCCTGTGGTGACGGGCTCGCCCGTTGTAGTCGACAACCCAAGATGTCCGCACCCGTTTCCGTGCAGTCAGCACCGCGCGACGCGACAGCTCACGACTGAATGATTCAGAAATGCCGTCTAATTTCCCGATTATTCAGTTCGAAAGCGTCTGAACAAAAAATCGCATTTTGAGAAAAAACAGGGTAGATAAAGAGAGTATCACTCGACTTGACTTACTATTGTAATGAACAGGATTTAAGAAAACTTTTGATAGTTTTTATACGACCCGGAGTCCTCATGATTTAGCAAGCTAACAATCGTGTAAAATAAGATTTATACCCCATCCTGGGCCCCGTCGAGCACGCACAGGTTAGGTTTCCAGCCTCGCGCGCCCGTCCGTTTTGAAATTCTAATTACCGGTTTACGTGGTCCTAGAAAAATAAAAAAGTTTTCCACTTACAGCTTAATTCTATTATTTTGAGGAAAAAAATACATTTTTACTGTAGTTCAGTTCATTAATTACAGTTTTTTTGCACATCGTATTCTAAATAAGTTTAAAAATGACTTTAACGCGTTAAGTGTGTGCACCCGATGTTTCGGCGTTGTTGCAACCGCCATTGTCTAGGGTAGACTGGACAACGGCATATTCTATAGGCATTATTGTACAATATCAATTGTACGATATCAATTGTACAATATCAAATGTACAATATACAATTAATTGTACAATATACAATTAAATAGATAAAATAATGAAAGTTTTTTTTTTCAATTAATTTTCATTGGCAACTTTCCACCAGGAAGTAATTAGTGAAGTAGTAGCAACTAGAGTTGTCAACTACAAGGGGTGAACCCGTCACCTCAGGAAGTTTTAATGATTAGTCGTTCTATCTCCCTGGAGTGAGCGCAGAAGACTTGGACAAAACAGTCCACCGTCAAGCTATGCCACAAACCCGTAAGAGGTCAACGCCTTAACCGCGACATAGCCAGGAGTGCTACCCAGCGGGCTTACACTCACGCCCTTACTTCCAATTCCGACCAGATTACTCCGGTCTCTCGATTGGTTACGAGTTCGAGGTCGCTTGCGCGGTTTTCTCCCTTACGAAGCGGTGAAACGGTGTATACCGAATCTATCTTAGACGACGGCATCCTTTGCCTCATGGCTGTTCACCCAGGATCGGGTAGCCGATGGTCGTTTCAAGAGCAGTCGCCGTAAGGTCCGCAACCACCCCCGCTCTATAGGAAACAGTACTGCTTCCAGACTCCCCGCTCTATAGTACTTCGCAAGTGGGCACGTAATTACCCATTCTCTTTTGTGATCTTAGCCGTCGATCCATTTGACCCCCCCTGTTCATGTTGTCAGATGCATAATGACACACCATGTGTATCATCAAAAGATCGCTTTCGGTGCAGTAAATGCAACGTTGGCGTCAGAGTATGTGTCTGTTCACGGCTGATCTGTCGTTTCCGAGAAGTTGGTCCAGACGTGCGCATTGGTGTGTACTCTCCGTCTATTTCCTGCTGGCTTTCTGCTTAATCGAGCCGCGGATCAGTGCGGACACGCACATTACGCGCAAACGCTCCGCTGCAAATATGCGCAGGGTATCGTTTTGGTAACGTTACCCGGGATCTCGTTGCTGATTGCCATACGCTAACAGGCACACGAGTCGAATCTTCCCGTTTTAGAAAAACTGTTTATTTATTTTTATTTTATTTATTTATTTGTTACAACTTGGTAGAGAGTTAACAGTGTGATCGTACAGATATAATTTGTAACTATTTATATAAGCAATAACGAAATGAACACAACCCATACGATCATTCTAGACGAATGCCCAACTAGACCAAACAGCCTGTATCTGGGCGTACGAAATATATAGCCTTTGTTTTTGAGTAGTACTGACTAATAGACTACTTTCAATACTAACACTAAGATAATGGCATAAAATAGTACACATATTAATACAAATACATATGATAAAGGGTTAGTTACATACATATATACACATATACACATACAAACATACATACATACATATATAATAACACACTTACACATACATCTGCATACACACATATTTCAAATTATTGTATGAAGCAATTCTTTTTCAGTCTTTGTACGACCTACTTCGTAAAGGAGCCATTTTTTTACTTTTATCTCAATTGGTGTACATTTTGAACATTTTTTACTGACTCTTCTAAAGTATTAAAATCTTCTAAAATATAAAAGCTGTACCTATATGCTGCGTGTCTTTGTCTTTATATTGGATCCTTACCTATGTAATTGCTGTTCTTTTACACTGGCCATTTTGAACTTGGATATCTGGGTTTGAGTTGGATTTTCAACTTCAAATAAATTTTAGTTCAAGGCCTTATTCTTTTTTAAGAATCAGCGTTTTATTGGTTTTTCGTCGTTTGGTTTTGCTCAAACATGGTAAAGTTGAAAAATTGGAATATTTTCAAATATGAGATCCTGTGACGGTGTTATTTTGTTACAGCTTCTTTTAGTCTGGTTATACAGTTACCGTAAATGTGTATTGTTAAGAACTGCAAACAATTATGGTCGTGATTAAATAACAGACACTGATCAATCGCTCCTCGCCACTGCTTCTGCATGACAACGTCTAACCACAGATTTCACTGCAAACAGTCGCAAAGTTGCAGGAGTTGCGGCTGGAGACTCTTGGTCACCCACCCTTCTTGACAGACCTTGCTCCAATAGAGCTTATTTTTTCAGGATTTAGATAGCTTTTTACATGGGAAAAAAATAAATTTGAAGAGTCGATGAAAAACACCTTCAAGCATATATTCGTTCCTGTCCACGAGAGTTTTACAGCAGAGGATTAAGCAACTCTCATTAAAATGATAAATCTGCATAGAAAATAGGGGTCAATATTTCTATTAATTAAATACCTATATATTTTTATACAATGTTTTGGCCTTAAGTTTCCTTTAAAAAACAGCAACTATATAAGTAAGGACTCATGCATTACTGTCTAGTTATCTCCCCAATTACATTCCCGGCTGAGGGAAAGTATTGTGAACACACTTCTGTTGGTCTGTCTGTGACTGTGTATTCACAATAGCGCCAACGCCCCATTCGATTGAGCTGAAGTTTAGCAGGTAGAGAAAAAGATTCGCACGCATGGAGGTTGTGGTTGAAATCGGTCCACTAGGGAGCGCGCTAGCAATACTTCCATCTCTAAATATTAGACTTAAGGCGACATGATATCTGGGAACAACCATATCTGAAGAATTTTTGTTTTATGACTTTTTTGAAAAATATAACCATTAATTTGTAAAAGTTTCTAAGTGAATCCCTCGATAAGGAACCAATTTAAAATTTGAACTCAAAAAAGTTGCTCATTGCCTTGGACATTAAGGCTTTAAACTGACTTCGAAAACTTTCAGGCGCGTTTACTCCTACAATGTGAGCGGTGAGTGTGTTTTATTATAATTTCATAATATTGACTGGTTAATTCACTAGGGCAGCACTTAGCCACATTTTTTATTTAGGCCTAAATTAATAACAATGAATTAAAACGTGAGAGCGCTCTGAGAGTGACGCTAAATATGCTTTACCATTAACACCCTTATACCACCTGTGCGTAAAGATAGTTATTCTGTGGTAGCGCTGCGATAGAGCAGTTAGTATGCGCCTAGTAGCCAGCGCGAGCGGACGTAGAATCTGCGCTTGACGCTGCGTCAACGCTGGATTTTTATTTGTCAAACCCTACAAAATTGACCCCGCCTATTTTTTCGCGCGTACGCCCATTTTGGATATTTTTCTAAGGTCTCATGTCGCCTTAAAGACTGGAAATTTAGTACACAGTTACCTTAAATTGTTGGACCGAGATCACATAGTGAAATTTTGGCTTGAATATCTCATATGCAAGAAACGTATTAAAAAAACGCCATATTTACGAAAATACTAAATCATATTGGAAAAGTATCATTTAAATACTACAAATATAGTACGAAAATACTACGAAAATATTACACAATACCTACTTAGAAATATATTCGCGATTTTAATGTAACACATTCACTATTGAGAGGGATAGCGCGCGGGGGTGGAGACTGGGGTTTGGCGCGGGGGTGGCGCGGTGGGCGTCAGGGGGTGATTGCCACGGGGGCCAGGATTGTCTACTTGTCGGGAAAGTCTTGGGGTGACCCAACCGATGTTTTTAAAGTTATTAATGCGTATTATAATATACGACACTAGATTCAGTAGCAATTGATTTTTTTATATACTTGTTTAACTTTCCGGTCCACCAACCAACATTGTGAAAGTATTGTGAAAGCGGTTTATTTTTGGAGATGAAGACGGAAACATCTCATTTAACCCCCCTGAGATGTTTAGAACCTTTCGAAATGAAAGTCTGTCTGACAGTTTTTCTGTGTGTATCCTCCACGATAGCGTCCAAACGTTTAATCCGATTGAGCCAAAATTTGGCATGCAGGCATCATTTGGTCATGACAAAATTTGAAAAGATTGTGGTTGAAATCCGACCACCAGGGGGCGCACTAGTCATATTTCAATTTCAAAATATTGGTATTATAGACTTGAAATTTGGTACGCAGATACACATTGGAAAATCATATTGTGAAATTTTGGTTGAAATATCTCATATTCAAGCCACACTAATAATATTTACAAAATCTATCCATAAGTCATTGGCTACTTGCCGGGAAAGCTTTGAAGGGTGATGTTCCCTTATTGGGCCCGATTGCGTTCATTTGTGAACCAAAACTGAAATTAGGTCAAGGTAACGAGACAGAGCAATATGTTGTAGCAGAATATGAAACGAACGATCGTCGATAAAAACTACCTGTCGAACTTATACTCGTCCGAATAAATTTGAACACATTTCGTGCTGTCTTAGATTCAGATGCTTTATTTTTGGTGCGTAGTTTTAATGCGAAAAAGTGACAACCGTTCATTTCACATTCTGCTCTAGCGTATTGCCCTGTCTCGTTCATACGAACTAATTTACGATTTTATTTCACAAAGAAAAGCAATCGAGCCTTTTGACTATATAATTGTGATTTATTATTCTGAATATTGGCGATTGACTATTGTTATCATTACTAATCTGTCAACATTTGTATTTTTTTTTATTACTGTATAATTTGTGAAATTATCAAATATTTATGTTTAAGTAATAGCACGATGTGAACGAGATAGTACGATAGCACGATAGTACCTACATATTTATGACAATTTGTGAAGTTGTTTTTTTTTGTTCAATGTTCAACCTTAATGACGAATTGCTTGAAAGTATGTATACCTTGTAATGTAATATTTTGGTAGTCATTTTGATTAATTTTGTATTTCTGGTATATATTCATATCCGATTAGTAATTTTGGTTTATTTTTACTCCGCCAAGTGTAGGAAGTCCTATCAAATAATTAAATAAATAAATAGTCAAAGCAAATAAATAAATATCGATAAACTATTGTAATGACTAAAAAATTAAATAAAAATTTAAAAAAAAACAACACCTAAAAAAATGCATATTGTTTAAAACTCTCAAGAATATTTCAAAATTATTTAAAAGTAGGTAGGTATACGAATAACAATATTATTATATAAATAGGATAGAAAACGAATTAACCGTGTGAAATTTGTAGCACCCGACGTTTCGGTGACGTTGCAGCCGCCGTCTACTTTCCTCGCATGATCCGGGAAGCCATTGAAATAAGAAGAACCCCGAACTTTATCAGAGACGACGGTTACAATCTCTCTTCTACGTGGAACCCTCTTCTTAAAATGTTCCCGCCGCCGAACGCCGAACGCAAAGACGTAAAACAGGATACAGTGAGTGTTGTGTGCAGGACGGATTTTCAAAATTCCCGCGCTCCGAGCCCGGCCCCCCACCACCGTTATAACCTACGCAGTGGCGGAAGCGGTACGCGGCCTACCCGCAAAACAACGGATTGACAGCTCTTCAGTCTACCCTGGACAACGGCGGCTGCAACGTCACCGAAACGTCGGGTGCTACAAATTTCACGCGGTAAATTCGTTTTCTATCCTATTTATAATGTCAAACAACCGCGATAGTCTTCGATTTTATAATATTATTATAATTATATTGAAAAATAAAATGTTTAAATACACATGGTAATTATATTAACTTTACAAATTCATCGATATCGACTTACAAATTGTACTTATTTTAATTTATACCGACTTATAGCAATGTATTTATTTTAAGTATTATTTTATCTAATACTAATAACTCAATGGGGTTCTATTTGTATGTACGAAACAGCAAAGAATGAGAATCTAGACAGGATTTTATAATAAAATAATTTTAATTAAATTGTTATCAGGAAACTTCCAATAGAACGAAGAAAAAAATAAACAAATCTCGACACCACTGCATCGTTTCGATCGCCATTAATTATAATCGATTACAATGAGCGACCCGTCCTAATCGGCTTCTTTAAATTCGACGATTTTAACGGTATATCCTCTCGAGCTAAACAAGAAAATATTAGTGACAGAAATCTGATTGAAAATAAGATTGACAAAATTATAATTTTTCATTTTATCTAAGGAATGTATCGCCTCCGTCACATTGCGAGCGCCCATTGCTGAAATCTGCCCATATTTCGTAATTTATCGCTTGGCCCAATGGGACGGATAATTCGGCCGAATCCATAGAGTTGGCGACTATTAAACATTATCTGCCGAAAAAACGCGTAAGGAAAAACGCATCACTCGGTTTACAAAATATATAACTTTAAATTATATTTGAAGAAGTACAAAAAGTTTGAAGATTCTTACTAAAGTTTTAAACTACTAAACACTACCAAAATGTTTTATCGATCATATCGATCATTAAAAACATTATCAACCGTATTCTTATTCCTTTAAAACACGTGACAGTAACCGTAACCCATGTATTTATTTATTTATTCAATTATTTAGGAAAACACACAGCGCAAAAATTTTAACAAAGGAAAATACCGACTCCATCGATTTTTATAAGTGCAGCAGGTCATGTTTCGCCATATGTTTCGCCATGTCATAGCGAAACATAACCCGGCTATCATAATTAAATGCGTATACAAAATGTCGTGTATGCGCTGTTGACCGTTGATGAGTCCCCTAGTCGGTAGCCAACCCTGGGTGTAGAATCAGGTCATGCTTACCATAAAAAATGCACTGTCTTCGGAACTGTACCAACATGTAAATTTTCAATTTCATATGATTGTTGGAGCCCTGTCGGTCCAACATACCCACAACAAAAAAGTAATTTCCACAGAATGGAAACCGCAAACTCGCTCAAATCTACACGAGTCAGCTGCAGTTAATTTCCAACTAAATTCGCCAATTTATGCACATTCAAGCGATGACTCATGTCATTTCTTCTGATCGATACACATGTCGCACCCCACTCATAGCTATTACATCACCGCTCACGGTATAAAACGTAGTACATTTCAATCAATCGATATCATTTCCTTGGCGGATAGTTACCGCGACTACGCTTCATTATCAAGCAGTACCTGCATTACCCGCGATAACGATCGTCAAGCCTCGCTCCTCGACTACACACTTCGGACACACTACTACGGTTCACCTCGCGCCCACACTAATACACTACGGCGAAATAACAATCAAGGCGTTAAGAACTGGTGACTCACTTCAACCTTCTGATTAAATACTTCTACTTCGACATCCACGACTTTCATTCACGGAGAAAACTTCACGATGAGACCCACCCTTCGCTCACAATCAATTGGAGTCTAGTGAAGAGTGGCCACTCTCACATGATAATATTTGAGGAGCTCTCTCAATTCCTAATGGATCCCATCATCAGAACAGGATTTTGGTAAAAACAGGACCAATCTGGAAGTATATCCATTTTATAAAAATAGGATTTTGCACATCGGTTCATAAATGACTGAGTTCTAAGGTAACAAACATTAAAAAAAATGCAACCGAATTGATAGCCTCGTCCTTTCTTTCAAGTCGGTTAATAAAATAATCTATCTTGTAATACATAGTTATACATAATAAAAAAATCCTTTGGCTGTTAATCGTTTCCTTCGATAATTACAATTTTAATAATCATCAGCATATTTAAATTGAACATTACAAATTAAATATATAAATAGAAAGTCGTTGCGAAAGGCAGAACATTGGAAGTAATAAGGATGAAGTAGTTTAACGATGTAACGATGTATAGGATGAAGTAGTTTAACGATGATATCAAGCCCACAAAATATATTTTCTGGCATGGGGAGGGTCCACAAATCAACTGCAGTTACTATGAGTAAATTCTTCCATCGTGATTAAAGACTTGAATGGTGAAATTGACGACTATACTCACATAGATACCATTGAAATAAGCAGTAGCGAAGATATTAAATCAATCGCCAACCTACCATCTTTGAAGGTTTTATGTGTTAACATTAGGAGCTATTCAAAAAACATCGATGCCTTATTAGTACTGCTTGAAGATCTGAAAATAAATTTTGACCTTATTATTCTAACTGAATGCTGGAACAAAAATATAAGCCAGCTTATTTACCTTGATGGTTATTTAGTAAAAGTAACTGAATTATCAATGCGCCAGAACGATGGTGTCATTGTTTATTACAAATCAAACCTTAATGTTACCATATCGGAACTACTCGTCACTGAATCAAACTGCTTGCAAATTTTAATAGACGATAAGTTATGTATCTTTGCAGTTTATAGATCTCCATCTTACAAAAATATAAGCCCGTTCCTTGCATCGATTAGCTCAAACATAAAGTCGATGAGTATTTCGTTTTCAGATGTTGCCCTTGTTGGAGATGTAAATATTAATATAATAAACCGAATGCATCCGCAAGCTGACGAATATCTAAACTTAATGGCTGAGCTTGGACTTCAAGTTGGAATAAACAAACCAACTCGAGTGGAAAATGGATCGTGTTCCTGCATTGACCATGCGATGATAAAATCTAAAAAGAAATGTATGTCGTTTGTTTATCAAAGTAAATTCACTGACCATTTTCCAATTATGCTGATAATTCCAAGCGAAAATAAAAGAAATAATCATCACAAAACATTTACAAGGACAACACTAGAATTTGATAAACTCACTGACCTACTAGACTCTGAACTCTGGGAAGATACTTTTATAGAGACAAACGTAGATATTGCTTTCGAAAAATTCATATCTATATTAAAAAGGCATATTGATCAGTCCACAGTTACTAATACAGGCACTATTAGACACAGGAGTAGAAAAATAAAACCTTGGATTACCAGAGGTCTTGTAAATAGTATACACAAACGGGACAAGATTCACAAACAGCTGGTTAGAGATCCGGATAACTACGAACTATATATCTATTACAAAAAATACAGGAACCTTTGCAATAAACTAATTAAAACCGAGAAAGAGTTATACTATAAAAATAAATTACGTAGTTTCCAAAATGATACTAAGAAAGTATGGCAAACCATTAGAGAAATAACAAGCACAGAAAAACAGCCGGTAGATATAAACAAAATGAAAATAAACGGGAATATTGTAAACACTACTACAGATTCAAATGAAATAAGGGAACACTTAAATAATTTCTTTGCAAGCGTTGGTAGTAATCTAGCTCATGCTCACCTGCAGAACCTAAAAATGAGCGAGAGTCAACTAGTAAACTTGGCAAATAGCCCACAAGCGGATGCTCTTATCATTATGCCATGTCTGCAACAAACTAATGAATCAGAAATACTCCAAATAATAAACCAATTGAAATGTAGTAAATCGGCAGGCCAGGATGGTATTTCTTCTTTTGTATTAAAACAAATAAAATCATACATAGTTTCTCCCTTAGTCCATATAATTAACCTGAGCCTAAAAATGGGAGTATTTCCTCAATGTTTGAAAACAAGTATCATAACACCTATCTTTAAAGGTGGTGATTCTTTGGCCGCAGAAAATTATAGACCCATATCACTCTTGAGTACGGTGAGTAAAATTCTAGAACATGTGGTCAAACGGCGTCTTAACAGTTTCTTAGACAAATACAATATTTTGGCACATAACCAGTTTGGCTTTCGGAAGGGGCTCGGTACAGGAGATGCGTTAATTGAACTCACTGAACATGTCAAAGAATCTTTAGATAAAGGAGAGAAATGTGCGGCAGTCTTCCTCGACCTTGCGAAGGCTTTCGACACTGTCTCGCACCCCTTGCTGATGACTAAACTGAAACGGATCGGACTCGGAGAAAATGCGCTAGAGTGGTTTAAATCGTATCTATCAGATAGACTGCAGATGACTAGACTCCGCGAAGAATATAGTTCTACACAGCATATAACGTATGGTGTCCCACAGGGCAGCGTGTTGGGTCCAATTCTCTTTTTGGTGTATCTGAATGATTTCTGCAAACTCCCAGCAATAGGAAAGGTCATCAGTTTTGCCGACGACACCGTTTTATTGGTCAAGTCTTCGACTTGGGCAGATCTGTTTACCGATACTGAATTAGTACTGAGAAACGCGAAGAGATGGTTGGATAGAAACTTATTGACCTTAAATATAAGTAAAACGAATTTTATGACCTTTAGCAAGACAAACACTGACCAACCAACTTCAACTATTAAGCTTCACTCGTGCATCAGAACGCAAGATTGCCAGTGTATGAATGTCGACAGGGTATCCTCCATTAAGAGCCCTATCACATATTTTTTCCAGAAAGGCAAGAAAAGTGGATTTTTGGCGTTCTAATTCCAAGAAATGAAGAGATTTCTACAAACTTTAATTACTGAATTACCTGGACCATTTCTTGATGTTGACCATAGCGGCCTTTAATTTTAGATATAACGAATATTATTTACTTATTCAGCCCATTTTCCGAAAGTCGTTATTCGTAAAACGCTCGGAAGGCAAACTTTGAGCTCCTTAATACAGTAATATCACTACAACGAAAACCGTATACTATTTTTTTTTATGTCCGTCATGTATTCTTGATGTACACTACGGCTTTATTTTTTCGTTTTTTGACCACATATCCAAGGTATACATTACTTACAATTACACAAAATTAAAAAAAAATCTTCCTGTATCATTCGAATTTTCTCAGAAATAAAATAAGGTTCTTATATAATACTTATACTACATTAAAGTTCACTCTTTTAGCAATACGACATAATATAAATTATTGTCATTAGAAAGGAGAAAACACTGCAAAAAACAATTAGAAATTGTGTATATATTTGCTTGCGCAAGAGAAGAGCGCTCAGTGCCGCGGTTTTCTCCCAGGGTTGAATAGTTATTTATTTATTTATTTATTTATTTATCCTATCTTTTATAGTTACATCCAAAAAAAATGCGTTCATTTTTTCAACTCATTTTAAAAGAATACCTACGCTATTTTGTAATAAGGCTCTTAAGTACTTGGGCGTGATGTTAGACAACAGACTGCGCTGGGAGGATCATTTAACGAAGGTTGCGGCAAGACTGAGAAAACTTGTGTATTACTTTAGGAGTTTGCGGAACATCTTAGATTTCAATACGCTAAGAAGTGTCTACTTTGCTGTCTGCGAGTCGGTTATTCGATATGGCATTATAACTTGGGGCTGTGCGGCAAAAACGCTTCTGGCCACCCTTTACAAAGCGCAGAAGGCTATACTGAGGGTGATCAATAACAAACCCCAAACATATTCTTCCGATGACCTTTTCCGAGAGTATAGAGTGTTGAGTGTGAGAAAAATGTTTGTGCTGGTAACTCTCACTAAATTCCAGAGTGAGTTAGGAGAACAGAAAAAAAGCCAGCAATCTCGTGTAACAAGAAGATCGGCACAAACAAATTTTGCAATACCACTCAGGAGATCCGCTTTTGGCCAATCCAGTTTCTCTTATCTTGCCCCCAAATTTTATAATTGCCTACCACCTAACATTAAAGGCATTAAAATATCATATAAATTTAAATATAGTTTGAGTGCCTACCTCTTAAATTGTACATATGCAGATATTGAAAACATTATTAAATAATTGAATCTCTAAAATTTTTATAATAAAAACATAATAGTATATGTAGTAATATAAATTGATGATTTCTAAACGTAATTTTATTTTAATTTTTGTGAATTTATTTTGTATATTATTAATACATATTATTTAATACATATATAAATATATATTAATTTTTATAATGTTCTAAAATAAAATAATATTGACAATTTTCATGACATTTTCTTACGAATTTTTATTAGGTAATTAAGATATTTCTGTTACATTAAGTATGATTTTGATTATTTATATAAATATAATATTATAGATTTCTTAGGATAACTAAAATAAATTGTCTACCTTGGAACAGGCGGCAGCCTAGTTAGGTTAAGACTTTTGTATATTGAATGTACCCATAATTTTAACTCAATAAATAATTTTGAAATTTGATGTTATATGGATAAATAGATATATACACTCAGAAAATATTTGATTTCTTCCTAAAATAACGTTTTGTTATTACGTTTTTATTTATTTATTTATTTATTTTATTTTTCTTAAAAACATACAGCATAAAAAAATACGTATAAGCATAATATATATACCAGTAACAAAGCCAATGATGTTTTAAATTATTTGCTATATAAGGATTACAAAATATGCTAAACAATACAATATAAATAAAACCAAAAAGAATTTAAAAGTAACAGTTAAAATCGCTATGTGCGAGTGTATGGATGTTAGTGTGTGTTTGTGTGATGGAGAGCGTGTATGTGTGAGTGTGTGTATGTGTGTGTTTGTATGTGTGTGTGCGTGTATGTATATGTGTGTGGGTGTGTGTATCTGTAGTGCATCATTATTCATACAGAATAATGATGTTCCAATCGTAATATTGTTGACATGCCAGGAATTGTGTTGAATGTTTCACCATGTTCTGTACGGGTAATACAAAAATAACAGTATAATGTAGCTTGAACTTAATCATGTAACTGACAATAAACTTACGATGCTGTTATGGTAAAAGCAAGATCTCGTTATGCGCGGTAATGAATGTGTGGTTTAACAATGAGTTCCTTCTGGGTACTATTATATTAAGGCTTTTGGAATATCTCGCTCTTATGGTACTTTGAGAAAAAATATTTATTTGATTAAACTTAGTATAGGAGAGTGTGGCTTTTAAATATAGTTGCCTGGTATCCCACATATTATACTCCCTGAAAAGATCTTGGTGTGACACATCCGATTTTTAAAAAAACAGTAGTTGAGAGTAGCATTTATCTACTTTTATCGTCATCTATGAATGAGTGCCAATGAAATAACGGCATTCGGCAAAACATTCGTTCGTCCGAATATGGAATAAATTAAAGCGTAAAAAGCGCGGCTGTGTCGTCCGCGTCGGCCGGCCGTCGCCCACCCGCGTCTTTTTGTCTTCCCGCGGACCTACACAATTTTTTCCTACAGAGTCGCGCAGGGCGCCATTTTGAAACAATAGGCAGTAAATTAATTTTTCGTTTTGCCCCGTCGAAAGTGAGTCGGCGTTAACGATCTATTTTGGCGGGCGAACCCATCTCGCTTTTGTTTTTTCGTGTCGGTTTCGTTTTTTTGTCGGCCGGTCGCCGTCCGTTTGTTTGTTTGCCGTGTGTGGATGAGGCGGACCGCCCGTCTTTTTGTGGCTCGTTAGGGACGGCGATTCAAACAAGATGTTTGTTTACGGAATTTAAGCGTTGCTGATGGGGACACGTGTAGTCTTTTTAATCTTTTCTGGAGGGTTAAGGTTAGGGCGAGCAGAATTGAAAATTTAACGCTTTAGTGCCGTAATGGGGCGTGCAATAGAGGTTGTCGTTGACGCGACGAAGTGCCATGTGGCCCATGGATCATGTCGTACTCTGAAGAAAGACTCCTAGAGATTTGATAGTATATACAATATAAATTATCTTTAATACCTTCTTGTCGGAGAAAATTTTATTGGCTCTGCCAATGAAACTAATGTTGTCAACGCTTTACTGACAGTACTTTGTTTGAAAGTCAACGAATGTTAATGAACGCTAATATTATACTGAAAACGAAGTTTCTCTTTTTTTAACCTATCCTCATCCAAAACGATTAAAGATTTATCGTTTCTGTGATCTGGGGTTCATTATTCTTTTTCCCATGGAGTAAAAACAGAATCAAAAGAGAAGCGTTAAGTTGACCGGCTTTACATCCCGACAAATATTTACTAAAATAGTCGCTGTTACGAGACAATACTGTTAAAAATAGACGTAGTATTTAAAATATTACTTTCCTTTCGGAAATTTAAAGTTCAACATTGATTAATTATTATTAAAACTTAAAAGGGACAAAACCCCGTCCACAGATTAACTACCCCAATAAGCCCGTAAAAATCCAACGCCTAGCCGCGAGACACTGGAAAGTGGACACAGCGGGCCGACCTTGTGCTCTACTGCCAGATTTGGCCCGATATCTCTGTTCTCCGGTTTGGTCATGGATTTTAAGTCGCTTGCGCGGCCTCTATCTGACATAAGCAGTAATTCAGTTTGAATATATCGCGGACCGAGGCACCCTTTGCGCGCCATGGTCACTCGGGATCGGGTGGCCAACGGATCGTTTCAAGTACAAATGATCTCATATCAACAACTATTCCTGCTCTCTAGGGAATGTGGCATATGTGGCTCGCTAGGGACGGCCATACAAACATGATGTTTGTTTACGGAATTCAAGCGTTGCTGATGGGGACACTTGTAAACTTTCTAATCTTTTCTGGAGGGTTATGGCTAAAAGCGATCAGAATTGAAAATTCAACGCTTTGGAGTCGTAATGGGGCGTGCATTAGTGGTTGTCGTTGACGCGACGAAGTGCCACGTGAGCCATGGGCCATGTCGTCCTCCTAAAATAAGTTTTTGACATTTAGTCGAGTGCATCGGCGGCGGTGGCGTTTCGGCATGTAACCGGCGTGGAGTTGATTGTGGATACTTTGGAGTTGTCAACTACTATAGGCAAACCCGCCATTCCAGAAAGTTATAACGATATTAGATTGTTATTTTAACCGTGGGGTAAACGCAGAGACTTACGGACAACTCAGACCACCTACAGGTCACGCAATAAGAACTGGCACGTTCACAGTACTCACACTAATGCGAGCGCGCGCGAGCTCACCGCGAGCGAGAGAGACGGAAAGACTTTTTATGATGCGCACCAAGTGAAAGTCACGTCGCGCGTCACGACATTGCATTAGTGTGAGTACTGTGAACGTGCCAGCTCTCGCTGCGGCACCTGTACGCCAGAAGTGTCAAACTGGATTTTTTAAAGGGCCGTTTACAAACTTTTGTAGGTAAGTGATAATGGGCCAGACTCAAAATGACAATACGCTCACTGAATGTTTAATATTTTTATTTAGTTATGTACCTACATGTTTAGTCCTTACAATAGGTAGGTAGGTAACTATGTCTAATATCAACATTCTATATAATATAATAATTCATTATTTTGAAGATCCAGAGATTTCAATTCTTTTGTTCTTCATAATATGGTTGATGTCAAGCGTCGTATTCATAGTGGTTCATCGTAATCATCGACTTTCATAAACATAGACTTGAAGTAATTTTGAAGTGTAGATTTTAAAGATGATAGTTTGTCCATTCTTATCATTTCGGTGTAAGAATCCAATTTCACCTTATGATTCATATCATAATGTATCTTTAAATTAAATTCCTTATAAATGACAATTGTTTGAAGGGAAGTGGTCTACCTTTCCATTCCACGAAAAAATACGCATTTTCCATTTTGTTTGGAAAACTCTCATTCGCACTCACTGTCAATTTTACGATTTTGCCACATTATGCCATAAAAATTCATTTGCCACATTTATAAAAAAATGCGACATTAAGCCATCTTATTTACAATCTTTGATATTATAGCAGTAGCGAATTCTCCTTTGGGATCATGACATTTAATGACTATCCACCTTCTCTATACTCTTAAAAGAAACTGCCACATTATCATTTACCTATACCTACGTAGTCTGTTCAAAAGATATTCAAGGGCAACCTACTCCCATAGCAACGACCGTGCGACGTCGCGCGCCGCCCAGCCGAGACGCGACAGAGTCCGTCTGAAACTTCAGCATCCATTGATTTTCCATTAGGCGCCTCTGCGGCAAAATACCGTGAAATCACACACCGAATCGGCCGCCCGCCCAGCAAGAGTCACCCTCTACTTCTAGGGCGGCCAAAGGCGGCCAACTAGGGCGGGCGGATTCGCATTGAAAGCGAGAGTGGAACGAACTGACAAATCGTGTTGTAGTCAAGAAGCTGAGACAGTGGACGCTAGCTCTCCAGGCTAGACATTAATATGTCCGTACCTATGAGGTTACCGTAATATAAAGAAACTAACTGACCCGTGCCCACTTCGTTGGGCGGTAAAACTTTTTACTTGTGATGAAATTATGAGTGTGGTTTGGTTAGTACTGAGTGCTATGATTTATTTCCTGACTGCCAAAAGAAGGGTTATATTTTTACTGCATATGTATGTATGCATTTGCATGCCAATTCGACTATATTACCGTTATTTGTGAGTGTCTTCTTGTGAGTGTCTTATTTGTGAGCGTATTATCTCTTTAACTATTATGCAGTAAAAGGGAAATTATTTGCAGTAAAAGGGAAAGTCTTTTGTTTTAAACACTTAAGACGATAAATTTACCTATTTTGATAAGAATTCATAATTGTTGATAATATGACTAATAAACATGACTAACGATTTAAATTATTTTTTAAATATAAAATACAACTTTTTGTGACTTAAATATAAAAGTTAGACATATGCTGTCGCTGACTGTTTAGTAGACATTATCAAGCTCTACAACTTTTCTCTAGAACTTAATCATATATCTCTCATCCTTAAGGCAGCGTTAGTTAGAAACGTTTTCGTTCGACCGTTTTTCCTCCGAGTTACTTTGCAAATTAATTCCTCCGAGTTACTTGCGAATTAATATATAGCTTATGACACTAACAAATAACGTGGCTTTCTATTGGTAAAAGAATTTTCAAAATCGGTTCTGTAGATCCAGAGATTACTTCCTACAACGTCACAAACTTTACCTCTTTATAATATTAGTAAGATGTATCATTAAATATATATTTAACTAGTGGAATGTTACCCGGCAATGCTTAAGTATCAGTTTCCTTCCCCCTCCCACTCCTCCTTCAACCCCCCCCCCCCCCACCCGAAGTAACTTATATTAATCGCCGTTACTTCCACTTTCGAATTTATGAAATTTTCATGGCGATCGTCTTAACGGTATAGAAGTCGACCTGCTGCAGCGCCATCTACTAGCAAGCTGCAACAACGTGGATAGCGCAAAAATATTATCCGTACTCAAATACCTATGTCTACTAATTTTCACAGATATTGATTGAACGGTATAGAAGTTGATGTACTGTAACGCCATCTGGTAGCGATTTACAATACAGTTAATAGCGCGAAAATAGTATGCGTGCTCAAATGTCTCCGTATACCACTTTTTAAGGCGATCAATTGAGCGGTATAGACGTTGATGTGCTGCAGCGTCATCTAGTGCCGAGTTACAATACAGTTAATAGCGCGAAAATATGATGCATGCTCAAATGTCTATGTATAGAAATTTTCATAGCGATCGGGGAGCGGTAAAAAAATTGATGTGCTGCAGTGCCATCTAGTGGTAAGTTACAACAAAGGGTATATTTTAAAAACCTTATCCATGAAAATATACATATATGTGCCAACTTTCATGGTGATCGGTCAAATGGTTTCGGAGTCTATTAAGCTTGTCATGATACCTGGGAACAACCATATCTGAAGAATTTTAGTTTTATGAGTTTTTGAAAAACATAATAATTAAATTTAAAAAGTTTCTAAGTGAATACCTCGATAAAGAACTAATTTCAAATTTGGACTCAAAAAAGTTTGCTCATCGCCTTGGACAGGCTTTAAACTGACTTCGAAAACTTTCAGGGCGCGATTACTCCTACAATGTAAGCGGTGAGTGTGTTTTATTATAATTTCATAATATTGACTGGTTAATTCACTAGTGCAGCACTTAGCCACATTTTTTATTTAGTATGCGCCTAGTAGCCGGCGCGAGCGGACGTAGAATCTGCGCTTGACGCTTCGTCAACGCTGGATTTTTATTGGTTAAACCCTACAAAATTAACCCCGCCTATTTTTTCGTGTGTACGCCCATTTCGGATATTTTTCTGAGGTCTCATGTCGCCTTAAAATATGCCAATACAGTGAAACCCGACTACAATGGAAGACCCCGTCACAACAGCAAGTTTCAACGTTAATAATCGTTCAGCCTTCCGTGAGGTGATCGTAGAAGACTTTGAGACGATACAAATCTACCGTACAGCAAAACCGCGAACCTGATACGAAAGGAAGGTAACCCAGTGGAGCCACCCCGCCCCCTGGTTACCAGTTTTGTCAGTACATCTTCCTCTGGATATAACAGTCAGGATACCTCCTTCCTCCCGACTGGTTGCGGGACAGAAGTCGCTTGCGCGGCCTCTACCTGTATTACATCGGTAATTTGATATGAATTTATCGTAGACTTGGGCGTCCTTAGCCCGTGATGCCACTCGGGATCGGATGGCCCATAGGTCGTTTAAGAGTAGCATGACAACAGATCAACATCGACCCCCGCTGCTTATCAGATAGTATATTTCCATAGTCCCAACACTCATTCAGTAATTAGTCAGAGTGCACAACCGATTGGCTGACGCCGCACAGGCGCAAACCGTCCAGTAGCGTCTGAGGACAACCCCCCAGGGAAAACCGATTGACCAGCCGTGAGGTCTGAGACGCGAGAGTCTTTTCCGGGGTAGTCCCTCATACGGGAGGCTCCTGAATAGGAGGTAAATCGTGAGTTGGACCGATCTGAAAACACATTGGATCTTATGGCCCAAGCTGCACGAAACCGTTTGCTACCAAATTGTACTATGGAGTTGAGCGATCTAATCTTTATATCTATATATGTATTAAAAAAAAGGATATTGGTATATATGTCTGTCTGTCCGAGCTTAATAGACTCCGAAACCGTTTGTCCGATCACCATAGAAGTTGGCACATATGTGTATTTTTTCATGGAGAAGATTTCTATGATATCAAGTTTGTTGTAACTTACCACTAGATGGCGCTGCAGCACATCGACTGCTATACCGCTCAACCGATCGTCATGAATATACGATCAATTGGTATACATAGACCTTTGAGTCCGTACAATATTTTCGCGATATTAAATTTATTGTATCTCGCCACCAGATACCGCTGCACCCAACTTCTTTACCGTTTAACCGTTACCGCTAACCCGGAAAATTAGTAGACATAGGTACTTGAGAACGGATAATATTTTCGCTCTATTCTCGTTGCTGTAACTTGCCACAAGATGGCGCTGCAACGAGTCATATTCTATACCGTCCAACCGATGGCCATGAATGTTTTATAAATTCGAAAGTGGAAGGAACTGCGATTAACATAAGCTACTTGGGGGGGGGGAGGGGGAGAGAAATAGAAGTGGGAGTGGAAGGAAACAGATACCCGAGCAGCGCCGGGTAACATTTCACTAGTATAATTTGTTCCACTAAAATATGTCTAATTCTGTGAAACCCAGTTATGAAGCGCGCCGCAAGCAGCTCGTTTACGCAATCGCCAAGAAATCTTCCGAATCTGGTGATCCGTCAATGCTGACGCTTGCGGCGGTTTTTTCTGCGTTGGCTGCCGCCGCGGTGGTGTTATCGTTCGGACGATCGTGTCCCATCGATATTTTTGACGCAGAAAAATTATCGACCGCTCGTGCGCCCTATACCCCTGTCGCTGCGGTATTCACGGCATCCCAGATTCCATATCGGAAATGACATTCTCTCCTTCGCTAATTTATGCGGGACTTATGCTATTTCGTGGATATTCGGGCGACGCACAAAGGAATACGTGGAATTTATGGATTCGTTTAGCTTATTATTGTTTTACTTCATAGATTTACTTAAGAAATTAATAAAGATAGACATCAAAGACAGAGAACATCAGTGGTTTCGCAGCTATCTTTCCGAGAGAACACAACGGTTTCAGGTTGGTGACACACTCAGTGAAAGGTGTTCTAATAAATATGGCGTTCCGCAAGGTAGCACTCTAGGACCTACTCTATTTCTAATTTATATATACGACTTATGTAAACTTAATACTGATCAACCTCCAAAAGGACTACGCCAACCACTGTATCTATATCCACTCGGATAGCAAAGCAGCTCTTATGGCACTAGCCTCGAATACCATTAATTCAAAGCTAGTGCAAAACTGCATATCACTACTGAATTCCCTGGGCGAAAAGAACAGGGTAATTCTAAGATGAGTTCCGGGCCATGCAGGAATCGAGGGAAATGAAAAAGCCGACGAACTTGCTAGGACGGGAGCAAAGGGAACGTTATACGGCCCTGAACCTTGCTGTGGCGTACCAAAAAGCCTTGCAAACCTAATGCTCAAACAAATGTGTTTAGAACAATCCGTCAACCACTGGAACAACACGCCAGGATTGAATCATTCCAAAGCGCTTATTAAGGCTTACGACGGTAAGACGACCCGTGAGGCCCTATCGCTAAATAGGAACAATCTACGCATACTGGTGAGGGCGCTCACGGTGCATTGTGGCCTGAACAAACACATGTTCAACCTCAAGCTCAGAGACACAAGAATGTGCAGGTTCTGCCAAGGGGCAGTGGAAACTCCCCAGCACCTTATGTGCGAGTGTGTCCCGCTGATGTGTAAAATATACACCCACTTGGGTGGTCACTACCTAGAACCTGAGGAGGTAAAACAATCTGGCGCCAAAAGCCTGCTGCGGTTCTTAAATGACACGAGGCTTAGTCCAGAACTATAGTAGGTGGCGAACACAATAGATCAGCAATGGTCGCAGTGTTACAAGGCTCATAAAGACCTTAGAAAAACCCTAATCAATAAATAAAAATTAAAAAAACTTGATACTGGGGGGAATATCGTGACATACGCCGATGATACGGCCATCATACTTGCTTCAACCAGTTGGGAAAGTGTTTACAATATGGCTACAAATGCGTTGAAAAAAGTAAAAAAACTGGTTAGATAACAACCTGCTAACCCTAAACGTAGGTAAAACATAATACATGACCTACAGCATAGACTTCCGGCAGCAACCAGCGCCCACCTTCAAATTAAATTTGGAAGAAGACAATATTCATAATACAATAGAACGCGTCAATGTCATCAAACATCTAGGAATTGAAATCGATCTTTATCTCCGATGGAATGTACATATCAATAGTATTTCAGGGAGGATTAGAAAATTTATTTATATAATCAGAAATCTTAGAAATGTAACCCTACGATCTGTATATTGTGCATTAGCACAGTCACTTATGTCCTACGGACAAATTGGCTGGGGTGGTGCGGCCAGAGTGCACATGAACCCTCTAATTAAAGCCCAAAAGGCGATAGTTCGCGTCATTAATAAAAAACCTTATTTATGTCCGTCCGAAGAGCTTTTTAGGACATTCGACGTCTTGGATGTGAGACAGTTATATAACGTGAGAAATATTATTAAGCATTTCCATAGCAGCACTGATAGTCATTCTTCGCTAAACCACTCATATGACTCTCGAAATAAAAAAGCAAGCTCTCCAGCGAGTGAATACGAGATTTTCACAGAGGCATTACGCGTATCTGGCACCGCGTCTTTATGATTCCTTCTGCTCTTCCTTGGGGAAGGCTAAAGTGCAGAATTCAATTAGGAGATTGACTCTGAAGAAATATATTTTCAAGTGGCTCATGACGAAAAGTAGAAGCCAGTGCGAAGAAATGGTGACTTACATCTTGACTTAAGCCATATTTGACATATCTGTCACCTGATACTTGACAATATGTTTCGGTTGATTATGTCTAAAATAAATTGATAATATTATATTAATAATTTAGATTTACAATTTTATATGTGCATAGAAAGAAACCTTTTTAGGCTACGTAATTTATTGGTAATTCCCAAAGTCCTATAGAGAATGATATCGTCGCCTAGTTAAAAAAAAGGAGGCGATTTTTAGGGCCCAAGGGGTTTGTGTCATTCCTGCAGAAAACTTCTGAAACTTGACGACGAAGTCGTCGAAGAAATGACGAAGAGAGACGTCGATATTAGATGAAGGGAGGCCTTATCGCTAGAACCTAATAGTCGTTATGTCGATAAAAAATGTTATATATGTAGCATGTAAAATTATATCAAAATTTTTAATTAATGGACCGAAAGGAGAGTACAGAATTTGGCCGAATGCGTATTTTGTGGGTAAACAAATTTAATAATAAAAATTCCAGAAAACGCTGGATTCCAGAAATAAAAGCAAAGCATTTTAAAATAAACCTAAAATTTACATACTTAATCGAACATCAAAAGAGGACATCAATCCTACCTGGAAATCGTAATTTAAATAAATAAATAAATTCACGATTTATTTACGCTTATTTCAAACGAAAATGAAGACATTTATTGAATTGCCAACCCGACAAGCAGAAAGGGACGTGCCAGTATGAGATTACCTTCCTTGAGTATGAGAAGTGGTCCTCCTACACTTAAGGACGCGATGACCCATACTCGACAACTCTAATCAGGTCCTTTCGCAAGGGGAGGACCTTCACCCTTGACGTCATGGACATTGACATTCATAAGAGCAACCGGACGAAAGGTAATATACGGACGGAATACCTACCTACATCAAAAATATATGTAAAATTATTCTTCTTAAAATTATTCATACTTTGTTTTGGAAGTAATAATATCAAAAAATGGATAACTGATTTTCTTTGAAGAAAAAACAAATATAACTAATTTATTGTTCAAGATAATAATAGAGATAGATAGAGCATCAAGAACTTTTATCTATTTATTAGAGTTGTTTAATAATGGATTACATTTTTGGTTTTGGAAATAACGGCACTTAAGTCAAAAAAAATTATTTTTATACCAGTGAAAAACACTTATCTTCAATAAGCGTATACTTTTGAGCATACCATATGCTTATTGAAGAGAAGTCCTAAAATTATGGTCGATTATAAATATTCGATTATAAATATTCGAGCTAAAAAAGTCTAGATAATTAATTTGCTTGGCTTTAGCTTAGAATTATTTTAATTATTACCTTTTGGACGACTTTCACTTTAGGGAGGAGGGATTTTAACTAAATTTTTATTCTATGTATATTTTAAATGAGTAAACCCTACTCGAGTATTTTTATATACGAGTTATGTTTATTATATTTTATTTTATTGTTATTATATTTTATTTTATTGTTTTAACTCTATTAAATAAGTAGTATTTATTTCAAGAGTTTTTTTAATTATATCTAATACCTACTTCATAATCATGTTGAAAAAAAAGTAGTAAAGATATCAAAATAGCATTTCGATTTTTCAGATCACTAACTATTATTTCAATTATTATAACTTTTTTACTATTTTCAATTTATGATATTACACAGACCTACAAAAATATTTTTTTTGGTGTATATCAAATATGAAATCAGTTTTTATGTATCAGCTCTACAGAACACCCATCCCTTAGGTAGAGTAGTTTTCCTCGCAGGTGAAATCTCTGGCGGCGGACGGATATCAAAGCCTAAGTAAGCAAATAAATCGTAAGCAAACAAATAACCCGAGTTACAGAAATAAAATGAGTTCTATTAGAAGACATTGTGTAAATCGTCCTGATGTGTTTGCTACATACACGAAGAAGAAGAAGAAAATAATCACTGTATTAACGCAAACAAAAATTCACTGTATAGTTTTTTATTTGATCCATGTATTTAGGTCAAAATAGAGTAGGTAACGTACATGTCAAGAAAATGTTATATCTTAGGTCTTTGACCTCCTACGAAAAATTAACACCATATTTGAAAACCCGGCATTAAATTCATGTGAAATAAGCTACAAATATCCCGGCACCAAAACAGCTGTTGACCTGTGTTGTAATTATGATTATTTAGATTATTTTTCTAGTTTTTTTGTTTTGAATATCGCATTTTTGAAAAAAAAATGGTTTATGTTTTGTATTGTTTTAATTTCAAATTATGCTTTAATTATTGCATTTTTTACTGATATTAAGATTAATATAAAATAATTGGATTGTAAGAAAGACATGCATTAATTTAGACTGTAGTTTCTACGCCCGGAAATGGTTTTAGAAAATAAATTATTCTTACTCTTACTCATGATTCCCGGTCCATCTACGGTTTAAATAAGTATGCATACAATAAGGACAATTCACACCGATTATGTAGAAAAATCCCATCAGCAGCTGTTAGCCAAACCCCCACCGCCCTGCCGGAACAAACAAAGACCCAGGTATACGAAGGTATATAGGTGGGGTAACGTGAGGTGAGGCAGACAAGAGTGGGTACCTACTGTGCCTACCTATGAGGTACCCGCCACAGTTCACACCCGCTTCGCGCTCTCCCCACGTTATAAGCTCATTATTTACTCCTTAGCGCTGTTGGCTAAAGAGCATGGGGGATGAGCGGCAGGAAGAGGGTGAGGCGCCATCGGGGTGGCTGATACTGCTCCCCCGCCGAAGGTGAAACTTTGCGATTGAGACCGTATTACACCCGACAATAATAATAATAATAATAATAATAATAATAGGGTCCAAAATAGGAAATTTATCTGTTGCCTAGATCAGGGAGATAATGGACCCTTGCTGAGTTGGCCATGAAGACCCATTTGTTCAGGGTCGGTCACACTCACGGGTCAACAGCCATCCGGCAGCCTCCCCGCATGAAGCGCAAGTCCGGGTAGGACTCTGGCCTTAGGGCTAGTTTCCCCTAGGAGTCAACCTTCTGGCGGTCCCTTAGGTCTGCGCACCTTGCGGCGTAAGCCAATCGATTGTGCATTCTGACTAACATTATTAGGCTACACGGTGACAGCCGGGGGGAGAAACGCCGCCCACCACCCGGGCAGTTCTAACGACAAGGGTCTTTTTATCTACCCGGGATAACGTGCATCGGCAGCCTCACGCGTACCAGAAGGGTATCACGTGAGGGGTGGACGAACGGAGATATGGAGGAAGATTCTCCTGGTTTTTACCCCCTCCGGCACCTTGTGAACCGTTTATTTAATCAATTAAATATTAACAATTCACTTACTATCTAACATTATAATATATACAAGTTTTAGCTTACGTACTAAAGTTATAAACAGAGTAAAGAAAAATATAAATAATTGTAATGTAGTAGGGTGAATGGTAGGCGATGAGATGGTGAATCCATGATACTGTATGGTCCCGGGCTTCGCCTGCAAACGGCAGGGGTTCCGTCGCCTCGGGGCCATCTACATCGGGAGGACCTGCAAAAAGGCACGCACCCACAGGGGCGGCTAGGTTCGTCACAATACAAAGTGGGCGACTTCGGGCGATGAAGCAGCCTCTGGACAGCACCGTTAAGATAGGAGGCCCTCCCCCAGAGGAGGAGAGCCCCGCTGCCTCAAATCCTCCCAGTTTGACACCCAGTGGTCCACAAACTTCCGGAACGCTCGGTAGCAAACCTTGCAACTCACGAGATCAGCTTACTACATCGGCAGACTGCCGACGCACGCACCAACCACATCCATCATGTTTGCCCGTGCAGCGTCCAGCTTAGGGCATGTCCAAATGATGTGTTCTGCGGTCTGACGACCGGAGCCACACGGGCACCAGGGATAGTCGCTGAATCCAAAGCCAAATAGCTGCATTCTGACTAATAGTCGGGAGAGTCTGGAAACAGTACTGTTTCCTATAGAGCGGGGTGGCTGCTGACCTTACGGTGACTGCTCTTGAAACGACCATCGGCTAACCGATCCTTGGTTAACAGCCGGGCAAATGATGCCGTGGTCCGCGATAGATTTGGTTGACACCGTTTTACCGCTACGTAAGGGAGAGGACCGCGCAAACTACCTCGAACTCGTAAACAGTCGAGAGACCGGAGTAATCTGGTCGCAACTGGAAGTAAGGGCTTGAAAGTAAGCCCTTTGAGTAACATACCTAGGTATATCGCGGATAAGGCGTTGGCCTCTTACTGGCATGTGGCGGAACATGACGGTGGACTGTTTTGTGGTAAGGTGACGGTTACGCCCGTTGTAGTTGACAGCTCTAGTTGTTGCCTAGATCAAGTAGCGAACGGTTTCGTGAAGCTTGGGCCACAAGATCCACCTTGTTCTCGGATCAGCTAAACTCACGATTTAGCTCCTATTCAGAAGCCTCCTCGTGCGGAAGGCTACCCCGGGTAAGAGTTTCGCGTCTCCGGGCGTAGCAACTACTCGTTATGTAGTCAACGGTGTTCTGGGCATCCAAATTTGGTCGTTACGTAGCCGAAGGGTTTAACATTAAAAAATAGTTAAGAAACCTCTACATTAACTTGAAATACACAATAAACTTAAAACATACGAAACAATTAAAAACAAATGTAAAATTTAAAATATCTACATAATTTAAATATTTTTATTACCAATATTTTTTTACGCGCCTGATCGTTAATTATATCCTTATTATTCTGACATAAATTATGTATGAAATAATATATTATATAAATAAATATTATAGATATCATTTTTTAATTAGGTATGTAAAAAATAGTTTGAATCACTTCTATAAATGTATTCCGTACGTATATAAATATAAATATATTATAACACCAAGGAATGTCTATAAATATATGACTTGTTTTGAGATAACAAAATTAGATACATTATAATTGGTATAAAGGCGTGCAGCAACAAGCCTCGGTGGCGCAGTAGGCAGCGCGTAAGTCTCATAATCTTAAGGTCGTGAGTTCGATCCTCACCCGGGGCATTTTTTTTACTTTCGCTAAAAAATTAATTATACCACTTTTGCTAAAATTCATCATTATTATTATCAGAAAGCTGATATTTGACAAAAATGGCTAACATTTGGCCTAGAGGCAATATGTTCTTATCTACCTTTATTATATAGATTTTTATTACATTTATAGCAACAAGTAACAATAATATATTAAAAGGAATAAAAAAAGCCCCTGCCAGTACAAAAAGTTAGCTGCTGTATTTATATTTTTTAAAGTTTTTTTTTGAGAGGCGTTTGTGAGGGGAAATCCTATCCCACCTTATCAATAAAGCTTTAACTTTGAAGAAGATAGACCAAGTACTCAGGATGTATAAAGTTTCGGACGAAAATATTCTTCTTCTTTCGTGGGTTCCTATCCCGCCTTATCTATAGTGCTTCAATAGTACCCAAGTGCTTAGGATGCATAAGGGGTTTTTAGAGGGTGGAGTTTAGGGGGGGGGGCGGTTGGCGTCAGTTTGGGTTTCGATGGGGTATAGGGAGGAAGGGGGTTTGTTTGTGGTAGAAGGGTTTGTAGGATAATTAAGGGGGGCGGTGACGTTGGTTTGGGGGATGGTTGGACGTGCGGTTGTTGGAGGTTGCGGGTTTAGCGGAGGGAGTTGTCTGCTTGCTGGTAAAGTCTTGGTGTGATACAACCGATTAATAAAAAACTATTACTATACATATACTATTACATATAAAAAAGTGTTTAAAAGAAATTCTACGGAGAAAATATTTTATAAACTTTTTGATCCGCCTAATAGTATAATTGTAATAAATTATAAGCAGTTGGCCGCTGCCAGTCTGTACAATCGTATTTTGTGTATATGCAGGTCTTGCTGGTGCGATCGTGTTTTGTGTATATACGTATATTCTACACTATATCGTCTTCAGAAAGTTTGACAGCCCCGAGAAGTGCAAAGAGGGCTCCAAGATTTCGACGGCCTAAGGGCCTCTACATGGATTGATCCGACAATGTCTAAATCCAATCTTGGAAATTTAGGTAAATAGTTAGTTAGGAATTAAGGTAAAGAGAGAAGTTTAATGCTTACTTTTCCTCAGCTTTTATCTATGCCACTTCCTCCCAATTCTTAAATTTGATGGTCTACGTTTATTGTTTCCTTTTATCTTGCTATTTAGTATCCTCGTGAATAATATCGTATTTCCCCATATATATCCCCAGTTGTTATTATAGGAGTTAGGAAGATATCGGTCTCCAATCCATTGAATATTCTGCTAAGTTTTGATCAGTACTATCAACAGTAATGGTGTTTTTTTTCTTTTAATAGGGCCATAACAAATTAAAATACTACCGATATATTCCTTCAAGCGTTTATCATCGTCGCTATTATTTTTTTATTTTTTATTTTTTTTTATTTAGGTAAAAAACAGTCATAAACAAATGTTTTTACAAATACACACAAATAGACCTACATTACCATAAATTTTAACAAAACTTGTAAATGTAGCCACAACAATGTAAATGTCTAATCGGATCGAACTATTTTCATTTAGTACGAGTACCTAAATTATTAGCTGTAAACTAAAACTAATGCAACAACAAATCACTCAATTGTTTCCTAAAAGTAATTAATGACACTGAGAATATATCTATGTCGTTCAAAACTTCATTATAACACATGCAAGAGCGTCTGAAGAAGGTATTTTTTGCGTAGTTTGAATGAAAAGAGGGTATACAGAAAGTATCTTTTGAACTTGAGGTCATAGAAATACAGATTATAATATGACTGAAAACATTATTTTAAAATAATAAATTGTTATCAACGGGGGTCAATGCAGTGCAGTGAGTAGGTATATTACTCGTATCTACTGAGATGTAATTATAATAAATATCGACGGCGGAACGGATAAATAACCTTTTTACCATCAGCTAAGTTTCTAAAATCTGAAAAAAAAATAAATTGAATTCAACGTTTTTTAATTGGGATGTAATACCTCACTATATAATCAACTCCTGCTTAGTCATGCAGTCAATACTTTCAAGATTTATTTATTTATTTATTACAACTTGGTAGAGAGTTAACAGTGTGATCGTACAGATATAATTTGTAACTATTTATATAAGCAATAAGGAAATGAACACAACCCATACTATCATTCTAGACGAATGCCCAACTAGACCGAACAGCCTGTATCTGGGCATACGAAATATATAGCCTTTGTTTTTGAGTAGTACTGACTAATAGACTACTTTCAATACTAACACTAAGATAATGGCATAAAATAGTACACATATTAATACAAATAGATATAATAAATAGTTAGTTACATACATATATACATATATACACATACAAACATACGTACATACATATATAATAACACACACACTCACATACATCTACATACACACATATTTTTATTTATTATACGAAGCAATTCTTTTTCAGTCTTTGTACGACCTACTTCGTAAAGGAGCCATTTTATAAAATTTTATCTTAAATTGGTTTACATTTTGAACATTTTTTACTGACTCTTCTAATGTATTAAACATTTTTGGGGCGATGAAATACAATTGTCTTTGGGCAAAGGTTGTATGTACGTAAGGAATTACATAGTTCGTTTTTTCAGCCATTCTAGTTGGTCTTTGCTGCTGGCTTCGGGAACGTTATATATAGATTATGTATAGATTCAAATAATATTCCAGATTTCCTCACCGTGTAATCAAATCAGACGCCATTAAAGGAGTAGATCCGTTACCTGAGAAAGGCGGTTCTACCATTGTTACTGCCAGCCCGGTCGCCCCTTGATCTAGTCCCAATTGTAAACAGTTTCGGCAAAGGGTGAGCAAATGCTTCCACCAATTCGACATTTTCACAAAGGATCCCCTATACGAGAATCCTTACGTTTGTCACTTATTTAGCCTTGCGTGAATTGGACGATATTATGTCTCTTGGATTTTGGATTCTAGTTCGTCGATCGCTCGATCATCAAGAACAATAATAAAAAAAAACTAAAAAACAAGACTGACGTTAAAATACGTGAACCATTGGATTTGTAATTATTAAATAAACAATTTGTTCGTGCTGGATTCGCGTTTTTTAGAAAATAAAGTTCTTTGTTGAAACAAAATTCGTTGTCAAATAATTCAATTTAAGGAAGCTTCGTTACGGCACCGTCGACCCGCGTTATCTCTATAAACATCCAGTGCTTAAAGATGACAGCGAATTATTGTAGGGGTTGGGGGTTGAGGGGTTTGGTGCGGATGGAAGGGGGGGGGGGGGAGGGTTTGTCTGCTTGCTGGGAAAATCTTGAGGTGCCACAAACGGGTTTTTATTTAAATTGCTATTATTTGGTCAAAAATATTTCATCAGAATAATGGTTTACTGAATATGTTTGCCTGCTTATTGTTGTCTGCTTATTGTTGTTGTCTGCTTATTATTGTGGTCACACTCACGGGTCAACACCTATCCGGCGGCCTCCACGCATGAAGTGCGAGCCCGGGCAGGACTCTGGCCTTAGGGCTAGTTTCCCCTAGGAATCAACCTTCTGGCGCTCCTGGACGGTCTGCATACCGTGCAGCGTAAGCCAATCGATTGTGCACTCCGACTAACAGTCGGGGGAGTCTGGAAGCAGTACTGTTTCCTATAGAGTGGGGGTGGTTGCGGACCTTACTGCGACTGCTCTTGAAACGACCATCGTCTACCCGATCCTGGGTAAACAGCCGGGCAAAGGATGCCGTGGTCCGCGATAGATTCGATATACACCGTTTCACCGCTTCGTAAGGGAGAGGACCGCGCAAGCGACCTCGATCTCGTACCCAATCGAGAGACTGGAGTAATCTGGTCGCAATTGGAAGTAAGAGCGTGAGTGTAAGCCCGCTGGGTAACAGCGTAAGGCCTCCGCCACATGCCCGTAAGGCCTCTTGTGGCAGAGCTTGACGGTGGATTGTTTTGTCCAAGTCTTCTGCGCTAGCTTCACGGGAGATAGAACGACTAATCGTTTAAACTTCCTGAGGTGACGGGTTCGCCCGTTGTAGTTGACAACTCTAGTTGCTTATTGTTTTACACAGGTTTACCAGAATAAAATAGATTTATTTAATTGAACAACAGTTGCTCGTACAGATCTTAGAATTTATTTCTTTGATGGTGTATTAAAAACTTCTTACAAAATGTGTCTAAAGCGTCCACTTAAAAAAATCCAAAGAGCAACATAGTAATTTTTTGCATAATCTTCTTCCTCTTTTTAAACTCAAACCTTGAAAAAATTGTTATATTTGGAATTTTGTGCCGGTTAAATAGAACGCGTTTTAATTTTTTCCGAAAATACTTTCTATCCACTTTCTATCACTATTTTTATTTTTTATAAACTTGCTGATTTATCAAAAAATATAACAAACTGTGATCTATAAAAAACATAATTGTAAAAATTTATGATTTCTACGATTTATTATTTCAATGATCGTAAAAATGCCTCATTACTACTATCCAGCTCATAAATACGATAATTACCAATAATGGAATGAATGTTGTAATTTGATAAGTCGAATTTTGGCTACTTTTTGGGGTGCAATACTCAATCCTCTGTAAGTTGCGCGCCAGACACGAGCACGAGTTCGCAGACCATCTTCTATTAAATATAATTAATATTTGAAAGATTCGGGGAATAACAAGAAACATCCTTTTTAAAAATGTCGGAAATTTCATTTTTATTTTTTTTTTACTTAAAAAAATACATTTTAGCTTCAGTTTTATTAAGAAAAAAACATGATTTGGCTGTAAACCGAATATAATATTGTTTTTAAATTAAAACAAGTTTGAATATTAAAATATTATAAAATAATAATAATTTTTCATTTTTTAAAATGTGGGAGATACTGATCAATACCAGGGACTGTTATACGTCGCTTTTTTCTGAGGTTTAATTTAAGCACAGTATATATTTTTCTTTTTTTTTTCTTTCTTTTTATTATTCACAGTTTCTCTTCAGGAGTATAATCGAGGTACTCCGCCTCTGGACCTGACAGCACCTAACAGAAACCGCAACTAGAGCGGACATTCACTCTTACCATACACGCGGTAATTCCCTTTTAGCCCCGAACAAGAGTCGCAAAAGTACAGAAGAGCTACTTATACCTGAGCATTAAATTCTACAATTTACTCCTTACCACTATCAAACAACTGGAGGACAAACAATTTAAAAGAAACATTAAGGAGATGCTGATAGGCCACCCTTTCTATAATCTGACCGAATTCGAGGGCCATGACTTTGCAAATATTGTACCAATTTGAATGATAATTATAGATGTACTTTTAATATTTAAATGTAAGATTTAGCTTTAGTTTGATTACTTAACAATTTACTTACTACTTTGGATGTTACTATGTACAGTTTTTAGTACGTATATATTTGATTTATTGACTATTTTAATTGTTCGGCTTCTGCTTTGATTATTCAACTTTTTAACTGACTATTTTAATTATTGTGTGTTTAGTAGGAAGCCTTTCGAATTATTGACTATTTTTTTAATTTGTTTTGTAATACGATTCTACGACGAATAACTTTTAGTAGGTTCCAAAGTTTCCTAGAGACTACATATTTTTTTAAATTAATATATGTCTGTAACGGAAAGATTAGAGTAGTAATGACACTTACTACTTAAAACACAAATATTGTGACACGTCCAAGAGCGGTTTTTAGCCGCCAATTGGACACGACGTAAATGTAAATGTAAAAAAATGTAAATGATCAAGGTCCACCGTCACGGCGTGGACGTTTTTTTTCTCCCGTGATCGTTCTTTCAAAAATCGATTAATCCCTCGATTCGTTTGAAAACAAGCCACAAGATTGTATAGTATCTCAAGATTGTATAGTAGCATTAGTATCTCATTTTCACTACAAAAAAATTACATTGCTCGTTTTCCCCCGTAACTTTTCATTTATTAATAAGGGAACAAGAGTAGGACAGGGTGAGTTTTTAATTAGTGACATCCTTGAAGTATGTGAATCAGTAAGGGCATATAAGAAACTTTTGTTATAATTTTTTTTAAGAAAAAATATATTTCTGAAAATTTTTGCTATGTAAATTTGAAAAATTTCTCTGATGAATAAAAGTTCGACAAGAGTTGAGCATGCTGCGCCATCTAGCAATAGGTAAAATATCGCAAATAAACAATATTCGGGATATTTTACTTGCCGCTCGATGACACAACACGCCTAATTCTTTTTATGCTATTTTTGAAAATATAAATATTTTCAAATAAAAAAAAGGTGTTTTCCCCATTTTTTTCTATCAAAATTTGCTCGTACTGATTAACCCATTTCAAGGATGCCACTGATTAAATATTCACACTTTATAACTAATTAAATTTATTAAAAATAATAAAAAAACACGTCTGCCGTTACAGAAAGTGAAATATTGTATTTATAGTTATATTTGTTACCGTTTTTTATAAAATATTTTTGGTGTTTGTATTTATTCACATAGATAGATGTATATTTCCGGAATGTACTCGATCAGACCTTTCATTTGACACTAAACACGATATATTTATGTTAATTTATTGACATTTGAATTTTTGGACATTTAGATAAGTAGGTACTTGCTTAATATTTAGGTAGTTAGGGTACATTATGACACTCGAGATGATATAAGGATTTTAATAATATTACACACTTTTTAATCGATCGAGCGTTTAAAAGTTATCGTGGAATAAAGAAACGGAAAACATGAATATTTTAACCCCTTGAGTATGATACGACCAAATCTGGTTCTGAAACAATTATCCGTTGAGTATGATACGACCAGATCTGGTTCCGCGTTTTTTTCACTTCTTTGACGTTCTCATATTTATTCATAATTATCTAATTGTTTTACAAAATGATATTTCAATATTCTATATTCGAAATTTCAATGCAATTATTGTTCAGTTGTTCTTTTTATGATTGGTGTAGTAGTTTCGTAGTTATAGTACTTTAAGTCGATGTCGCCGAAAATCCTGCAAAAGAGACAGATGCATCCATGAAAATACCCATTTACTTCCAAGGGTTAAACACTACTTTTTTTGGGCGGTCGTGTGAAAACACAAAAATGTAAATTTAGTGCTAATTTAAAAAAAAACAATTATGAATCGCAATACTGCTGCCGAGATACTCGTAGATAGATGAAAGGTGTAATCAAAATGGGATCGATCTTCTCCTTGATTAGCAACCCTATGTGAGCAGAACGATGAAACGGCCACAGGAATGCCAGGTATGTAGTTGGTTGAGAGGCTTCCTGGCGGACAGAGTGACGCGTCCGATGGTGGCTCTCTTTCTCTCTCTCTCACTCTCGGGTGGCCACGTGACCAATCGATTTATGCCCTCTCAAGACAATAGGGCAACGGCTGAGCCCGCGATCGCCCATGCTTAAACTTTCAAGCATTATTTGTAAGCTGAGGAACGCCGGACAGTCGATAGTTTCGCATCTAACCATTCGATGTTCGTCCCATGCCTCCAAAATATCGACTAAAGTCTGTTCTCGGGTTCGAGTTTAAAACCCACTTCTGTGGAATATCTGAGTTGATAAGCGTCTGTGGTTACCGTTGCCGGATCGCAGTACCATTGATTATATATCGTATTCGATTTATTAATCCCATAGTACGATTTGGCAACCCTTTCGGGCCGGCAAAATGCAGGCGGCGCTGATAAAAATGACTGCGAAACTAAAAGCAATTTATTTGACCACACTGAGAAAAATATAACGATGTAATACGGAAATACGCATGTTTCAACAAGGATTACGTATGTAACTCGGATTGTGGTCCATAAGTATGAATTAACATGACGCGTGACGGTAGTTACCGTGTTGCAATGTTAAAACATAATGTTATTTTTATTTTTTCATTTTATTATTCAATGTTTATACAGAATAACGATGTTGCAATCATATTTTTTGTTGAATTACAAGGAATTTTGTTGAAACTCCTTTACTCGATTATATGTATCAACATTTTCCGTACGGTTAATACAAAAATAAGAGTATTTTGTAATTTCAACTTGATTCATGTGTCCGACTACATCCGTACGTATCCTACTACATGCTGTTATGTTAGAAGCGGGATTCCAATTCGCGACTTTCTTTCGTAAATTCCGTCACGACAACACCATTACGCGTTGTGTTAACTCTTACGTATGGACCACAGTCGGAGTTATATACGTAATCCTTATTGAAAACATGCATTTTTCCGTGTAATACTTCGTTATATTTTTCTCAGAGCAAAACGCCGCCATGTTGAACATAATAATCAATGTTTAGAACTATGAGTGCCATCTACACGTGGTATTTAGCAGTAAAATTTTAGTTGCCAAATCGTAGTACGACGTTTGGCAATCTAATACGCCAGCGACTCCCAAACTTTATCAGTCCGTCTTTGTCCCATCTCATCCCAAGAAGTTATATAGTTATATGATATATGAACTTATTAGATGACGGTTTAGTACTTTGTCTCGGCGCCCTTGTCAAAATATATGTACAGTGACATAAATAAGGCAAAGGAATAGAAACAACGCTACTGATAAACCTCACAATGTGAAGCTCACATTTAATAAAATTGAATCACAATAACCATCTAAATAAGATACAAACAAATATATATGAAATAAATGGTGACAACCTTTAAAGATAAGTAAATTAATAAAAAGGGTGAGCTGGCTGATCGCCACACATTTTTTTGAAAACGCAAAACGTTCTCATTTCTCGCTCCACGTTGATTTTTGAGCGATAATGGCTTTTTATTACAGCTACAGCTGAAAATCCTGCTACGTATAAAAAGGTTTCCGCAGAGGGAATGAGGATTAGAGCTTTTGAACCCAGGGCTGGATATTCATTTTTGATTGTTATCCAAAACTCCCTTAAATGGTAAGGAGCCAATTTTGTTTTTAGGCTGTTATCACAAGAGAGTACAATAAGACTCTCTCCTGCCTGCGATGGTGTTGGTGCTTGAACACAGTAAGGATCTTAGATCCACGCAAAATTCTCGATATAGTGTTTTTCAAAGTATTTTGAAAACCAGCCCGTGAGCGTTGAAAGGTGTTCCCAAAAGTCAGTCAGTGAGCTTTGAGAACTGAACCGGTCCGCGTTCGAAGGAGTGACTCGCGGTACCCCTGGTTGCTCTCTACGGCGATCAGGGGTGCTGTAGACTATAATACGCTATACGAGTATAATAAATGGCAGTACTATTGGTGGCACTAATTTAGTGCCTTTGTCGAAGTGTGATGTGTGATATCTACCTTCTTCGGTGCGCACCTTGGGGCTTTAACCAACGCGCATGTAGAGCTTACTTGGGGCTTTCGGTATGTCCAGCCCACTGGCTAGACATGCTTGAGATTACTACTGACGTTGTGGGGTGTCTGGAGTAGTATATAGGCGCGGAGATCAGCTGGACGCCGGCGGGTGCGGCCGGGGACGTGTGAGGGTGGCCACCCTTCACTAGACTCCAATGAGTGAAGGGCGGTTCTCATCAAGGGATTTTCTCCGTATTGAAAGTCGATGTTGCTGAAGTTGAAGTATTTATTCAGAAGGTATTTGACCGGTTGCCAGTTTGTAACGTCTGAGTTGGTAAATCGCCGAGTGTGTGCAGTGTGTGCCCGAAGTATATGTCGCTGTTGTGTAGCCGAAGTGTGAAGTTGGAAGATCGCGGATAATATGTGACTGATCGAAGTATGAGCGCGTATTTGGAGCAGGCGACGGCCGCTGAGAGGATGATGATGATGTGTAATCGCGGTACTGGTTCGGGCGACGGCCGCTTAGAGGAGGATGATGATGATGTGTAATCGCGGTACTGGAGCGGGCGACGACCGCTTAGAGGATGATGAAATATCGATCGAATGTACTGCTTTTTATATGATATGTATGATGCAATATTCAATGAGTGGGGGAGAATAAGTGTGTCAATTCGTATCGATCAGAAGAAATGGAATTAGTCATCGGTTGAGTGTGCAGTTAATGCCGAATTTAGTTGGAATTTAATTGCAGTTGCCTCGTGTATATTTGAGCGTATTTGCGGTTTCGATTCTAGATAAATTACTTCTTTCGTTGACTGATATGTGGGCGAAGTCCTCACAGACGCAACATCCACCGCTTTTGACGCCGGGGGCCAAAACGCTTGGAAGACGCGTGGACAGCCTGATTGAGAACAAGTCGTGCTACTGATGCCACGCGGGGCTACTGGGAAGTAGACCGAGCGTGCCCGCTGGGTCCACTTCCTCACTACCAGAATTGGCATGATTTCTCCGACCTTCCGGTTACGAGGTTACGGGTGCGAAGTCGCTTGCGCGGCCTCTGCCTGACCTCTGCCTATATACCGGCTGTCCCTGGAAATGGCTGAGGATCTTAGAATCTTTGGTTCCGCTTTACGTTGGTGACGTTGGAGAGCGCGGGCGGCGCAGAATCAGATGCAGTCGGCAAAGCGCTGGACAATGGCGGCGCGGCGGCGCGGCGGCGCGGCGGCGCGGCGGCGCGGCGGGCGGCCGTAATCGCGACACGAGCCAAATCCATTGCTCGTCAACTATTTCTCAACGAAAAAGTATAACGGTGTTCTTCTTATTTCAATGGCTTCCCGGATCATGCGGGGAAAGCAAGATTGTTATATGGATAGCACAATGGGATTTTAAAAACTACACACAGTGGTTAGTTTTGCTGTCGGATGCCACTAAAATAAGAGGAACTCCGAACTTCAATAGAGACGACGGTTTCAATCTCTGTTTTACGTGAAATACACTTCTTAAAACGTTCTCAATGCCCATCGCCGAGCGCAAGGACGTAGCAAAATATACAGTGAGTGTTGTGTGCACGGCGGATTTTGAATATTCGCGCGTGCCGAACCCGTCGCCCCACCACCATTATAATCTATACAGTAACAGCAGCAGTTTGCCGCTTACCCGCAAAACAAAGAATAACGATTAACAGCACTTCAGTCTACCATGCACAACGGCGATTGCAACATAGCCAGCTAACTTCACGTGGTAAATTTGTTTTTATCTCATTTATAATATAATGTCAAAAATCTAGACCACTGTGTTTAAAGTATGCCTATCCCTCTTTTGGTTTCAGTGCATTGGTGTTAAATAAATGCAATACGTGTGATCTGAGCATGTATGCGAGAGACCTAGGATCATGTATGCCTTATACATTTGAAGATAAATAAGTAATTATAACTTGAGTATCTATATCATGTGAAATAGTGTATATTATAGTTTTGGAAAGAAATCTATCTATATGTCTGTTATCCTAGGGTCAGTCGTTATGCATTTGACGTAATGTTGGTTTTGGAAAAGCTGGTGTCTTCCATATGTATAGAATAATAGAATTATTAATTTATCCTAACGTTTCCTGATTATTTACAAGTATTCTTTATTACACTAACTGCCGCATTGCTGAACATAACACACATATCCTACCTAATACAGTCAAATACGCGTACTCACATGTAATCATCCTAGCCGTCGCTTAATAGGCATTTAAAGATCCATTTCTTGTTAATATATTGTTCATTGTAAAAATGCTGAGGTTACTCAATATCGTTGCTATATACCTGAGACCGCGTACACGCCAACAAACAAACTTTTCAGAGCATGGCAAAAACTGAACGACTTCGTTCACGAAGTCTTCGTTTATAATTGTGTAAATGAAACAAAATATTGAAAAATCATTAGTTTACTGTAAACGATTAAAACTGCCAAAGAGTTAGGCTGTTTGCGAGGAATTACTACTAAGCCTGTAAGAGGTATCACTGGATAACATCGTCAAGTCATGCCTACGACGAGCCACTAGAATGGGAATTTCAAGAAAACTATAATAGGCAATAGGTCCCGCGGAACACGGACAGAAAGATCCAGAGCGTGATTTTACACAATTAAAAAAATTACATGTGGCACTCGGGGACTGCCGCGGTAAAACTATTGCATAGCATTTTTAACAACTTATGTAAATATAATTATTTATTTATTTTATTTTTTCTGATATCAGATAATTGCGCTCTATCGGAAAACGTTGAAATTTTTCTGAATCATTTTCGGCTGCGAAAGCAAATGATTCGGAATAATTTAAACGTCTTCCGATAGAGCGTCGCGCACGAATTTTTTATTGGAAAAAGCAAAAAAAACGGATTATTCGAAAAAAATCGTAGATAAAAAGATAGATAATCAAATTATCTTTAAAATGGTGCAGGTTTCATAATAATACGCCAGATAGTATTTGCGTAGTAGTCGTTTTTGTGTTCGGTTAGATCTAATTTCACAAATTAATTACACTATGTAATATAAACAAAATCTAAAATATTCAAAGCTTAGAATATTAGGAAAATGTTCTTGTTTAACATATATTTTTTTCGAATCGTAAGTAGTACTCGTTTAGACGTAATTATCAGTTTAAAATCATTAATTTTCGTTAAGAAATTTCTTCATTCGGTCGCCGCGCTGGCCTAGGCTCGCGATAAAAGCTATGCAATAGCTTAAAAAATGCAAATAATTTTGTTGCGTAAGAGGACTCATATTATAGATCGATGATATAATTCAGTGATCTTGATTCTTGAAAAACACTTTTTTTTTTTAAATTTGCTTTTCTAATCACGAATGAAATATAATAGATATATAGGAGGTATTTGTAATTCAGGGTGGATACGGTGGTATGGTCGTGAACCCCTGGTTGGTCGGCGTCGGTTTGGTTTTGGCGAGCGCGCCCGGCGCGCCCGGGCGCCATGCGCCACCGCGGCCGTCGTGGGAGCCTCGAGCCTTCGCCCTTCGCAGTCTCCGGCGTCTGAGCCGACTCCAGCGCGCGGACCGCACGGCACGCCTGCCTCGCCAGCCGACAGATCGACCTGATTTATAACCCTATTGCTTATTAGGACACTGCTCCTGCATGGACCGCCGCGCCCGCGCCGCCGCCATACACAACACACGCATTACATACACTCGAATTACCGTCAGGTCCGATCATTGCCTTCAACACCCGAATTTATAGTCGAGCCAAAACTTCAACTACTGGCCGATATTTAAGTCGTACCTGAGTACCAGTTTTCCTTTTTCTAGTCGAGTCCAAGATGGCGAGTGATACTTATGTAAGTAATGACTGAGAAAACTTTTCAGAAAAATATTCGGTTTGACACTACTTGGAAAAACCAGTAAGGTAGAGCGGGGTCACTTGAACCACGGGGTCAAATGAACCACCTATATTATAATGCAAACTGTATAAGTAATGGAAATTTTGGGGATGCCAGCTGAGTTGGCGGATAAAGTTCGCAAATCTGCCGCGGCACCAGTTGCCAAGTCGCATCATTGCTTGCGCACGGCTACCATGTTTCATATTCGCGCTCAAACTAAAAAATTGATACCGTCTCATTTTTGGTATAACGCACTATACCTTGCTGGTACGGCTACAGAGTAAGTATATTTTGACTACATAATAGATGTATTAAGCAATTACAATGTCAAGAATGTGTTATTTTTGACATATTTAACCCCTTGAGTATGATACGACCAAATCTGGTTCTGAAACAATTATCCGTTGAATATGATACGACCAGATCTGGTTCCGCGTTTTTTTCACTTCTTTGACGTTCTCATATTTATTCATAATTATCTAATTGTTTTACAAAATGATATTTCAATATTCTATATTCGAAATTTCAATGCAATCATTGTGCAGTTGTTCTTTTTATGATTGGTGTAGTAGTTTCGTAGTTATAGTCCTTAAGGTCGATGTCGCCGAAAATCCTGCAAAAGAGACAGATGCATCCATGAAAATACCCATTTACTCCAAGGGTTAAGATAAATTGTATAAACATAAAATAATTGGGGATGGGGTCAGTTGAGCCAAAACAAATGGGGTCACTTGAGCATGGCTCAATTGAACCCGCCTTCTTTTTTTTGCATATTTACATGTTCCTTTTATTTTTATTAGAATGAGGACTTACAAAACAAAAAACTTAAAGGGCTAATATCTCGAAAAATCACCTGAAAGAGGCTAAAGAAGATGTTATGAGACTGCTTCCTAAAGCAAAGATCGCTTCGAAGAAACTGCAAAAAAGAAGGAAAAAACGGTGAGAAAAACGATTTTGTCTTCTAAGAAATTTTCAGAAGATGAGACTGAAGACGAAGAATACTTCTGCCTTATTTGTGTCAAGGCTTATTCAGACAGCTTTCCAGGCGAAGAATGAATTTAATGCTACAATTGCCGTCAATGTGCTCATACCAAATGCATTCCTAGGTCTGGTACATATTCTATATGCCAACATTGTGACAGTGATTGAGTTCTTTTATTATTATGTAGTGAATAGCTTTAGTTTAATATAACATATTTTCAATTAAAGGAGTAAACAGCTAATATTCATTTTATTCTATTATTTTAAAGAAAGTATTGCACTGAAATTATGTAGGTACAACTGACCCCGTAGGGTGGCTCACATGACCCCACATATGGGGTCAGATGAGCCACGCGACCTCCACTAATAAACTCGTTATTTCATCCTTGTATGAATATAATTATTTAAGTTTTTTGAGATGATTATGTAGCCATGGAAGTACCCTGACTATGTTAAATGCAAAAAATATCTATCTTAAATAAAATAAAGTCTACACTGTTTTGAAGAAAATCCGGTACAACTGACCTCGCTCCACCCTTTATGCAGAATATGGGCTCGATTGCGTTTCTTCGTGAACTAAAATCGGAAATTAGTTCATCTGAACGAGACAGGGCAATGCGTTAAAGCGGAATGTGAAATGAAAGGTTGTCACTTTTCCGCATTAAAACTACTAAAGATAAAGATGAAGCAGCTAAATCTAACACCGCACGAAATGTGTTCAAACTTATTCGGGCGTCTATAAGTTCGACAGGTAGTTTTGGTGCGGGAAAATCGACAACAGTTCATTTTATATTCCGTTCTAACGTATTGCTCTGTCTCGTTTGCGTAAACTAATTTCAGTTTTAGTTCACGTAGAAACGCAATCGGGCCCTATGTGTATATATGTTAGGTACGAAAATAACGAAGGTTGACCCAAGATAAAGACGAAATCGCACGAGTGGGGACAAACCTTAACGATATGAAATCGAATACTATCTCGGTTGTGTGACATTATAAATAGGTTTAAAGAAGAATTTACCTCCTGAACTTGGTAGCACCCAACGTTTCGGCGATGTTGCAACCGCCGTAGTCCACTGTAGATTGATCCGTCAATCTGCCATGGACAACGGTGGCTGAAACATTGCTTGAACGGTTACAAAATTCACAATCGGTGTCTATAAATACAATATTTAAAGAAATTTTATCAAAATCGTTAAAGACGTTTTTAAGAAAATATGTAATTTAGTATCTGCCTGCTCAAAACGGGTTGAATAAGTTGAGCTATGCAGTTCCGCAGTTGCTCGCAAGTTCGCAACTTCCGGGGGAACTTTATAAGCGGGAGATAATAGTAAAAGTGGCCTGTACCTACTGTAGAATGTAAGGCTATGTTTCCTTTATTATGGATCAAGGTCACTACCACAGTTTCTCAATCTTTAGTGTACATTTATAAGTCAATTGCCTTATTACCTAGTTAACCGCCCTAACTTTGGGTTATTATTCAAAAAGTAGTTAAAAAGTCGTTGGTTTTTTAAATTATATTTCCTAATAAAAAAAACTTATTTACAATATAACAGCCAGTTTTTTGACACAATAGACTCATTAACGACCTTTTTTGTATTTAGAATCGTAGGAACAATTTGACGTATCTCCTACGCCTTGCGGGTTTGTTTTTTTTAACACGCTTTTATTAGGGCGACCTGTATGTAACTATGTAATGGAATCTAAGGTGACTAATTTAACCATCTTCCAAGGATCGCAGCGTCATGAAAATTGGCAGCTGTATGTAGTTCTGATGACAATACAATAATATGGTACTGTCGAACTGATCTGATGATGGAGTCGGAAGATATGAACTGGAACTTCATGATGGAACACCGTATTATAGCTGTGTTTGGACTTGTTAGAAAAGTCTTGGAATGAACTTTAACCGCGATTAGGTTTCACTGATGATGTGGTTTTTACGTGCATTTATAAAAGCGTGTTTTTAGTGTTTTTTAAACTAATTATTTATTTACCTGAACGTACGTGATAAGGTTTGTTGCGTTTGGGCAATAATGTAGCGGGTGTATCACATACGTTCGTATGGGTTAAAGCCTTATATATTTATAAACTCAATACTGTTACATTCCCAGCCCACCAACCGACGAGGAGGAAAAGTATTGCGAAAAAGTTTTTTCCAAGGTCAAGAAGTATATATCCATTTTGAGCTCCGCTGAGATGAAGAAAACCTTTTCAGATGGCAGTCTGTCTGACTATCTACATTGTGTGTATTCGTCCACGATAGCGCCCAAATGCTACATCCGATTGAGCTGAAATTTGGCATACAGGCATCATTTGGTGATAGCAAGAGTTGAATTGGTTGTACAAGGTGGGGTCCCAGATAACGAGTGGGGTGGGGCCCATTCAATTCAAATCTCTGGCCAGGAAAGGAAATCCGCGATTATTTTAAAAACAGCTCAAGATGCATCTGATTAGCGAGTACTATAATCAGATTTCATATGGTATTTTTTTGTGAATTCTCATTACCATTTATGATTTTTAGACATTTGTATTATTCCAAGGACCATTTGAGTGCCTTGTTGTTAAATAATTATTTTCATTTGTTTGATTATTTGTGACTATATACAATTTCTGACAATTGAATACCATTTATTATTATTATTCCAGTGACCATTCTAGTACATTTTAGTTAAATGGTTTTACTCTAATATTATTTATGATTATTATTTTACAAATTGATTATCAATTCAATACTTTTTACTGCTAATTTTTAGATCATTTTTAGTATAGGAAACTTAATTTCGTGCGATGCAGCCTGGCGTGAAGTAAGGAACTGGAAATCTGTAAAACCAAATGCTATAATTTTTCTATAATATTATTATCATTAATGTTTACTATAATTTATTTTATTTTATTTATTCGTTACATAAACATTCAAACGCAATAGCACAAAAGAAATATAATGTACAATCCAGAAAATACCGCTATATGTTTCTAAATTTAGGCATACATCTGTCTGTGCCCAGGCCAAATTGTGCATAAATTATTTCTAATGTGCCAAGTAAAGTGAAACCGAGCCCGCCTTGCTAGGCACTCCTGTGATAAGGCGAGCTCACTTCCTGAGTCTTATTGGAGTGCCACGGTTGTGTCAGTAAAAATAACAAATTAAATTTTACATAAAATATTACCTAAACTCAAACATAATGCGATACTGCCATTTTTCCGTTTCGATGGCTGCCGTGCGCATTCCTACGAACTTCGTTTTTATTATTGTCATATGGCCCAGCATAATGAAGGTAGGCAAATAATTACGTATCCGACCCGAAGTCTTCACAGATTGACTATTTTCAGGGGTTCATAATTGGCGTTATACCTATATCGAATATGAAATTAATCATGCGGATTTTTTTTTCCTATAAAAGTAGTTTTTTAAGTACCTATAATATTATCATCATTAACTCTGGTAATGATGGCGTGAGGTCGGCACGCTGGGTTCACTTCTCAGCACCACGCGGTAAAGCGTTGGGCCCTCATGGGCTCGTTGGTTGAGCTAAACAGTGAACTGTCTTTGTCCGCCAAGTCTTCAGGTTCGGAAGGTAAAACGACCTGATGTCATTAAAACTCTCTGGGATGACCATTTGAGTACAATAAAAAAAACAGATACATTTTCTAGCTTCTTTTTAGAATAAAGTTAAGAAAAACCTAAAAAAACCTTCGAAATTACAGTGGACGGTAATCAGGTTTGGTCTTGAAAACCGGCATGAGCATGAAACCTATCTCAATATAGTCCGCAGACACCACCAGATATTTCCTTGACTATTTTGAACATTCGTTATGTGACAGGGAAACTCTTTGATAGGTAGTATTTCAGCCGGGTGATCGGGTTTTTCCACGTGGTCTGGTCGTATCACGTAGGGAAGACTTCAGACGTGCCGCTTCCGTTTTTTAGAGGTGTGGCAGGTTAAAATCTGACTCAGAAAAAACTGGAAATGCCTCTATATCTGTCTATAGTAGTGTTACTGCTCTATAGGATTAGCAAATTGATTCGACAAGGCGATGAGGGGGAGCTGCATTGTACGTACGTAGTTATTCGGTATTCACTATGTATTTATTATCATTTTGGTTATTACTTAAAATTTATATTACACACAAAAGAATTATTTTGTGTCTAATAAAAATATAGACTTTTTAATTTTTTCCGAAAAATCAACCCTCTTGCGACAGCATGAAATTGTGAAATTGTTTTTTTAAATATTTTTTAAAATAATATCCATACTGTAGAACGCCTTTCCCGCATAGGGAGGTTTCGATAAAATAACATATTTTTTTCTTTATGCAAGAGTGATCCACCTTACCCCACCCCTACGTAACGCTACCTACAGGCGTTTGACGCAACGTATTCCTCCGATCACTTACCTCCCACCCTATCCCCGCAACGCCTTTCCACTCGAGAGTACGCCTACTGTTCTAACTCGGTAACTGTGGTACTTATAGAAGAGCAGTCAATCGAATGACAATGTAGTCTACTACGCCGACTAGTGGTCTCTCCAGTGGTGTTCGCTCCAGCTAGTCGTGCAGTTATGCGTCGCGTCAGCTAGCTTGGCGGTTTGCGCGCTTTGCGGCGCCGCCGCGGGCGCCGTGTGCGCGTCGCGCCGGGCACGACCGCGCCGCGCTCGGCGCGTCGCGCTCAGCACGACGCTCGACCCACCCACAACATCCATTCACCAAACTATAAATCGTAGCCATCTCGCCGAGGCGGTGCGTTCACTCAACAACGAGAATGCCTATCTCTGTAAAATTCTAAGTAATGTAGGTACTTACAATAGTAGGTATTGAATCAATTTAAATCCAAATAAAATATTCCATGATAAACTGTATTTTACAATTCCGATAATTGTAAAATGTACCAACAGAGGTAACCGCTGGTCTTTTAGAGTGCACTCCTAAACCAGTTTTGAATAATACATAGGGAAATTGTGATTTAATATGTCGATATTAAATCACAATTTGTTTGGGTTTGCGTTTCTTTGGGAACTAAAAGTGAAATTAGTTCAAGCGAACGAGATAGAGCAATACGTTAGAGCGGATTATGAAACGAATGATCGTCGATTAAAACTACCTGTCAAACTTATACTCGTCCGAATCAATTTGAACACATTTCGTGCGGTGTTAGATTCAGTTCTTAGACGAGTTTGATAAGTCAGTTGTGAAAAGAATAATAATTATAACGTCGTTTAATGCGAATGGAGAGTATCCGACAGTGCAGAAAATAACAGACGCAGCCAAGGCAAAAATTATCCGATCTCCAGTGTTCCGAATCATCAATTTGATACTTTTATATTTTTATGTTAATAATTCAATTTCAAAATTCATATTTTTAACTTATTTAATATTTATCGTAATGAAGCAATACTGAAATAATATTTATTTCCCTCGTTTCATTACTTTATCGACATTCCATTTGTATGCGTAAAGCTACCTGCACTACGGTTGCGAGTGCCGCTCCATAAGGACGTGCAAGTGCGAAAGAGATAGCACGATTTCGATGATAAATGACCTGACTAGCCACTTTGTAATGCGGATAGTATAGTTGCACGACAGCGCATGCCTCATCGCATGCCGATCTGGCACACTATGGATAGACGTGCGTCACTCCGTGCATCTTGCGACACAAAACGGCAGAAAATGAAAAAAAAAATAATTATAAGAAGATGAAGAAAAAACATTATCAAAATTATCCTATATTTTGGGACCACAATTATATTGCATATTATAATACATTACAATAATAAAATAATTATAATACATTAAAACAATAAAATAAAAAGGAACGACGCTTTAACTGCTCAAAATTGTATTTTTGGCCCAGGCCAAAAATACAATTTTAATGTGAATATGGTCAAAAACAAGATAAAAAGCCTCATACTTTTCCAAGAAACGTCAATGATTACTTCAAGCTCACACTAGTTCATCGTAATCTCCACCGGGTACTGTCAGTGGTCGCAACTAAATAGGCGAAAGCGCATAAGTGTAGAGACCTATAGCTGCATGCGTCTTGAGTCATTCAATAAAGCATGCGCCAGAAGCAAGATCAAATTGAAAGTGACGACGCAAGATGAAGACGAAAGCGCACGAGTGGGGACATACCTTTATGTCAATTTAACTTTTTAAGGTGTTATTTTTTTTACGGGGTATAAATTTAGGTATAATGTATTTAGTTTTAATATCAATAATATATATTTTACAGACAAATGATATTTTATTCTTACCCAAAGAAACCCTGGCTAAAGTAGTATTTTAAGGTTGTTTCATTTTAAAATGGAACTACCAAAAATATTAAACAATTGACATTAGTCGCTCGTCTTCGTAACCTTTGATTTGATTTAATTTATTCAGCTGAATAATTTTATTAATAAATTTCTCTCTCTCTCTCTCATATGCATTGGAACGCGACGCAACCGATACAAGAGATAATTAATTCGCTCGAGCGAGCGACAGAGAGGGGGCGAGCGGCGGAAGCGAGAGAGCGCGAGACCTCCCTGTTCAGAAAAAGCCAGTTATAAATATATGGGTAAATTGAAGTGATAGATGATTTATGGTTATTAGCCGCGTTAAGCATTTCATCCCGAAGATGACGACGCGAGGGGAGCCGAGAAAAAACGATCGCAGCCGAAATATTCCGAATGGGAAGACCTTATTTGGGCGGCGAACGCTCGATAAATTCGCCATCCGGTTAATCGGGCTCTCTATAAGATTAATTGATAAGAATGACAATATTTCTCTTAGATAATATATATCTACACATATATTGCTTTCATGAGGCCTCATGATTCTTAGAAGGATATAAGGGTACCTTGATATACAGGCAGTCCCAAAACTGGACAGATTTTAGGTTAAGAGTAGCTTTTGTCAATCCGTCAAATTACCAATGTTGATACTGCGAGGCTAGTATATTTCTCTTATTTCCACAGTATTATGTCTTATGGCATTTTACTGTGGGGACAAACTGCAAGTATGCCTCCAATCTTTATTCTACAAAAACGGGCGGTTAGAGCCATATACAACTTGCGCAGACTGTGATTACCTAAGAGAATTATTCAAAGAAATTAACATTCTTACTGTAGGTACCTAGTCAATACATATTTGAAAACATTATGCATGCACGAAAAAATATATCTCATTATTCAAAAAACTGTGACAATCACAAATACAATACTAGAAATAAAAATAAATATATAGTGACAAAATTTAGACTAAGTAAGCTAAGCAAATGTTTCATGGGAAACTGTATATTGGTACCGTTTTATAATAAAATTCCAGAGGACATACAGGGTTTCTCAGACACTCAGTTTAGAAGTAAAATTAAAGATATTCTATGTAAGAAGGCCTACTACAGAGTAGTAGATTTTATAAATGATATTGTTTTTTTTTTGGAATGATTATAAAATCGAGATTTAATATTCTTTTCTTATTTTATTGAAAATTGTTAACTATGTAGATATATTGTTTTTTTTCTTTTCTTTTTTTCTTTTTGACTATTGTTGTTAATTATAACTATTTTAAATTTTATGACTATTTTAAATTCTAACTGTACCTATACTTTGAATTGTTTTAAAATATTTCTGTTGTTAAATATTACATTATATCATGATATTATAATGTACCTATCCAGTATCTATAAAGTATTTGAAATGTAAACTGAATGATAAATTATCTATAATATAAACCATAAATTGTATTTCATATTTTGACGTCACAAACCAATTTTTTACAAATTCTGTTGTGAATAAAAACATTTTGATTTGATTTGATTTGACCTACCTCAAAACCAAGTCATATATTCAGCAAAATCTTACAGTTTTTTTACACGACTGCCCAAAAAAGGAGTGCTATGGTTAGGATTCATTGGTTGGAATCGTTTTGTTATCCTGAGTACCTGGTACTATATACAGGGTGGCGAACGCTCGATATATTCGCAATCTGGTTAATTTTAATGAACTGAATTTTAATGAACGCAACTATAAAATATCAAAGTACCCGAATCTAACATTAAATGTTGCCATAGCTATTTTTATTAGGAAGTGCCTGGTGTTTTTTACAATAGCGATTTTTTGTTAATTTTTTCTTTTTTTTGAGATCTAAAAGTAGTTACCAACGATAGTGTAGTTATTTAAGGATATTTTCATAGAAAAACTTTTTTTTATGAGGAGAGTCAAAAGATTGAAGAAATATGGTGATTTAATTTTTTTTATAGTCTGGTATAACCCGAAAACTGTGAGATTTTGCTTAACCCATTGAGGACCATAAGCTTTGCCGTATAGTATGGAATTTCTAATACAATTAACTGTTAAAAGTCGATGTGAGTAACCTTTATGTCAAGTTTTGTAAAGATTGGTTCAATAGAGTTTGTGTAAATTGATCAGACACATATGTCCCTGTACTTCATAGGTTCTCAAATTATTATCCCCACCGCCCACTTTAAGAATATATTTTTTTCTAGAGCCCCCCCTCCCCCTATTTTTTTCTTACCATCAGTTGCGATCCTGAAACGGCTATTGCCACTATTATATTTACTGTAGTTATTGTATATGATTTTATTAAACTAATAAGAGTTAATATAAGTACTAAAAAAAATATATATGTATTTTATTTATTTAAGAATTAATTACTATAAAATATTGATTAGCTTACAAAAATAACAGGAACCGAATGGCAAAACCTTAACCTTCTGCGTATTTGTTTCTGTCACCCAACTGGGACTAGCCGGTTCTAGGGTGGACAAGACTCTAATATTACAACCAAGTTTGCTTGATTGCTTGATTACTTACAAATTTTCAAGTTTTAGTAAAAAGCTAATAACACTAAATTGCCCTAAAATGTGGTATTCAGAATAAAATAAAATAAAAAAATATTAAAAGGGAATATAATAAATAAAATACAATTCCGTTATATAATCGGCAATAAAAATAATATAAAATTCGATTCAATAATATAAATAAAGTGAGAAATATGTGAGAAAAGAAAGAAACAGTCATTAATATATAAGTAATATAGTAATATGTTAAGTAATATAGATTTAATATAAGAATACCTAGTCAAAAAAGTACAATTCATTGTCAAAGTCAAATAATTTTTGGTAGTTAGTTCAATGTTAAAATATACTCAATATACATGTTTGAAAATATGTTAATAATTTGTGCACCTAAGTTTTATTAAACTATTATTTCTAACATTTGATGTATGGTTAGTCTGTCATGATTCGATAACCATTTCTTTAATTTATTTTTAAAATCCCTAAATGTCAAATTCATTTTTATTTCCATATTGATCAGATTGTAAAATCTCGGCGCATTTAAAGAGTAATGTCTTTGTCCAAATGATGTTTTCCTTCTGGGTATTATTAAGCTATTTTCTAAAACTTGTCTCTTTGGTCGCCGGTTCTGAATCATTCCTAAATTTGAGTAATTGTCCAAAAATAGCCTTAAGAGGGAAGTTTTTTAGAAAAAGTTGCCTACAATTAAGAACGTTAGCTTCCATATAAAGTTCATTAGAGGGATGGCGATATGGTCTACGTAGAATAATTTTTAATATAAATTTCTGTGCAACTTGTAATAGCTCTAGCAGGGTTTTACCACATCCAACCCATCAAATTATGCCGTAAGTAATAAGCGATTCACACAAAGCATAACAAACAGTTTGTAGTGTTTTGTAATCCAGAATATTCCTCAGTTCTTTGAAAAAATATCTAAGGATTCGCACCTTCGTAGCCACAAATTGCGAAAATAATTACGATAAATATTTTATTTATATATTAAAAATCACCATTCGTTGGTCATTCGAGTTCCTTGGACATTTGCGATATTAAAAAAAAAGGATAGGGTAGGAAGGAATAGGCAAGGCCCTGCATTTCTCGTTTTTATGAAAATTGTGGAGAATTAGAGATAGATTTTCTTTCAGTTTTATATTGGAGTTTTAGATTAGGATCTTATCTATAACCCCTGAAAATATCAGGCATGTTCAAACATCGGTTGCAGAGAAATCTAATATTATATATTTTTTTTAAATTGCAGGGGGTTGCTCTGAAAAATGAGGCTGTCACGCACTTTCACCATTTCACACTTTCAACATGACGTCGTCTCCAACTATGTAAGCAAATGATATCGAGAAACTTCACACATGTGAAGCTAAACCAGGCAGTTCATCACCGTAACTTCAATTGCGAAAATAGCTTAAATCGTTTTGGAAAACTCAGCTTGGAAGGATAAGAAATATTACATCAAAACACGAAAAAATAGACTTTCCGCATTTTCTAGGCTCACGTGCGACCGAACTTCTTGAGGATTGGTGTGGAGCTGGAAGTTGTTGAGACGGATCAGCCACCTGGATCGAAATAATTATGAAAATTCCCTCCGAAAACCCTCGTGTGTGGATTTGCCCCGTGTGGGGCTTTACCCCCACCTACCCTATATTTTTAACCAATAATTGATTTTCGTTCCTATATTAGGTTTCTGTTGTTTCAATAATACGGATAAATATAATTTAGAAATTATTCGAAATCCATAATTTATAAAATGTTTTATGAATTTATGGAATACATTGTCGCATAGTCCTTACAGGGTTTACCCATTTTTTTTAATTTAATTTATTTAGGTAAGTAACAGCATGAAGTTATTATTAGATACATAATTCTTAAAAAACATATTCTTATGTCGATTATAACTTACGCCGTTCGAAATTATTTGAAAAAATATTTTACAAACTAAATTATGAAACAAAAAATACATCCGTAAATATTGAAAATGGATCTATACCGCGCGGAAATAAACGACAGTCCTCCCGGTGTATTTGTAGACGGCCAATGTAACTTTGCCGAAAATGTAACTTTGCCGGGAGACCTCATCGTCCAAGTCCACGCGGCAAGGATTCATCCCCACCAACCAAAAAATGTCAAATGACCGCAAAAGTTGTAGAGTTAACCGCAAACATATAAATCATACTTATACACCATAAATTCAAAATAAGTAAATGGGAATACATATACAAGTTATTTTATATTTATGTATGTTATGTATTTAGAGAGCTATCTACAGTTCACCGCCATGCTGTTATACCGCGAAAGTTGGCCAGGTTGTAGTCCTGGTTGCCAGGTTGTAGTACGACGTTAAGCAACCTAATATAGCATAATTAACATCCATACCGGCTGATAGTGACATCCTTGAAGTGGGTGAATTAAAACGAGCAAATAAGCAAATTTTAATTTAATACTTTAAAAAAAAAAACTAAAAAAAAATTTTTTTTAGACATTTTTTTTGAAAATTTGGAAAATGTTTTTTTTTAATTGTAGGAAAAGAGTCGAGCGCGTTGCGCCATCTAGTGGTAGCGCGTAAGGCCATTTTACTTATTGCTAGATAGCGCAGCACGCTCCACGTTTGTCAAACTTTTATTTATCAGTCAAATTTTTCAAATTTTCCAACAAAAAAAAAATGTTTTTTCCATTTTTTTTATCAAAATGTGCTTATTTACTTGTACTGATTCACGGTTTTAAAATATGTCACTAATTAAAAACTCATCCTATATTATAATAAGTAAAATCTTTTTGAAAGACGAATATTATTACTGTTAGGTCAGAAACCCAAAGAAATAAACATGAAAATTTGGAAAACATATGAAAGTGATTTTTATTACAATTGGAATGTCCGACTATTCTGGTTAGTTTGTGCTCAACATTGATAGAATGCAGTCGTGTCTCTGCCCAACCTTGTACTTTTAAGCGTGTGTTAATGAAATATGCGATCCGTCGCGGCGATTAGTTTGATCGCCCATCGAAAATAAATTAGTTGAAAATATTTCTGCCGATGAATAGCTCCTACGAATAAATTAAATTCCTCTCTATCTCGTTGACCTCTTCCCACACTGCAGCTTTCTCCCTCGCGCTGTCTGTGACGGCCCCGTGCCTCCAACTATTAAAGACACAAGCCGTGCATCGGGTAAGAAGACTGATGTTTTACAGATACTTTACGAAATACTGATATTAAATGATACTCGCCTTCGTTAGAATCTTACAAGACTCACCTTAAACAGTACAACCCTTCCAACAAGAATCATAATGATAATAAAAAAATAAAAACACCACTGCCGTTACTAAAACTAAACTATCATGTTTATAATTATTATTAAAAACAATTATTTATTCGCGCATACAAGCAATTTTTTTAAAGAATAAAGTCATTCGGTGAAACAACATCCGTTGAAAGAAAATTCAATTTACGGAGTTGTCGACTACAACGGGCGAGCCCGTCACCTCAGGAAGTTTTAACGATTAGTCGTTCTATCTCCCTGGAGTGAGCGCAGAAGACATGGACAAAACAGTCCACCCGTAAGAGGCCAACGCCGTAACCGCGAGATATCCAGGAGTGTTACCCAGCAGGCTTACACTCACGCCCTTACTTCCAATTGCGACCAGATTACTCCAGTCTCTCGATTGGTTACGAGTTCGAGGTCGCTTGCGCGGTCCTATCCCTTACGAAGCGGTGAAACGGTGTATACCGAATATATCGCGGACCACGGCATCCTTTGCCCGGATGTTCACCCAGGATCGCAACCACCCCCGCTCTATAGGAAACAGTACTGCTTCCAGACTCCCCCAACTGCTAGTCAGAGTGCGCAATCGATTGGGTTATGCCGCACGGTGCGCAGACCGTCCAGGAGCGCCAGAAGGTTGATTCCCAGGGGGAACTAACCATAAGGCCAGAGTCCTACCCTGGCTCGCACTTCATGCGTGGAGGCCGTCGGATAGATATTGACCCGTGAGTGTGACCATCCCTGAACAGAATGGGTCTTCATGGCCAACTAAGCAAGGGCCCATTAACTCCTAAACTATTTGAGTCAGTCGACAGGCCTTGTCTGAGGCCCGCCGCGTCTTCAGCTGGGAAATAGACATTTCACGGGGCTTCACGTGAACCAGGTTCATTAGCCGAATTTGCTGAGTATTGTGTCGCAGCGCTGCGTACCCTGGGGCAGGTATCTCGAAATGATCGCTCGTTGCCGCCGCCGCACAATTGGGTTGCCCTTGGTGCTTTAGTAATAAAACGGCATCTTAAGAAATATGTGTGCTTCATGTATTTATCCGTATATATAGATACATATTTTCGGAATGTACCTACTCAATCAGACCTTTCATTTGATTCTAAACACGATATATTTATCCTAATTTGTTGACATTTGAATATTTAGACAATTATTTATTTGATATTAGCTAAGGAACCCTATGACACTCTGAAAGTCAAAGCGATTCTCGCAATACCACACACTTCCAAGTGGGTTGAAGCGTTTAGACGTTATGGTGGAATAAAGAAACGGAAAACATACATAGCTACATGAACCCTCAACACATTACACTCCGTTTTGTTGGGCAATCGTGTAAAAAGTAACAAGATCTTCCCGTTGACTTTCCTTCCTCTCCTTATTTCCTCTCCAAGGGCATGCTTAGTTTTGAATATAGTAGTTTGTATTTTATGCCGACAAACTATTTGTTAATAAATCTTAATTTTCATACGCGCGCATGTACCACTGCACTATGCTTAGGTTAGTTGTAAGATATTGCCATGTGGCAATAATCTCGCTTTGTTGTATTTTATTTTTAAAGTGCAAATAAAACGTTTTTTTTCTAGACAACTACTCAACCGATTTTAACGATCTTTCTCCATCGAAAACTAACCTACACCAAAGACAATGTTTAGGAAATACTTGGAACACACATGAAAAACGCTTTGGAGTTGGAATTTGATGTCATTGAACTACACCACTTACAACCATGTGATTTACCAAGTGGTTTAGAAGTTATAGAAACAAAATGAATTTTGCTTAATAATATTATATTATCTGTTGTTTTGTGGACCCATAAAGTTTGTTTGCACAGTATAAAAGGGAGGAAAATGATGCCGCCTCGCGGCAACAGCCGAACATCTATTTACGTCATACTACATATAGACTAGTCAATTTGTACACCAAAAAACCCTGACTTTTCAAAAGGTCTATGTTGTTAAAACCTGTACATACATATTATTATTTATTTTAATATTAGGAGTATTATATGTTATGCATACGTATTTATTTGTAATCTATATATTTAATAATGAAATGCTGTACGTTGGTAATCGCATATTAGGTTGAACAGTTAGGCTATTTTTTTAAATGTTCCTAATAATTCAAATAAGGTCATAACTGAAAGGAAAATTGGAAAAGTTGCCTGGAAAATTGGAATATTCTGGAATGTGCTTTATTCTTATCAAATTTAAAAAAATATAGGAACGACAGATTAGGTTGATTAATTCTTGTTTAGATCGCTATGCTCTCGGGATGGAAATATTCCCATCAAATGTATTAAATTGAAAAAAATCTAGAAGATCGTGAGAAAAATCCGGAAAGACGCATTCAAGCCTAAATTAAAATAACATTTTTTTATGCTTTTATTTTGTGTTTATTACTTTTGTGGGTTTTGGGGGGGGAGTTTTTGGGGTGACTTGTGGGGGGTGGTGTTTGCGAGGCGGGATGTGGGGGGGAGGTGGAGTGTGTGGGGGCATTGATTTGGGGGAGGGGGGGATGGGAGGGGTTGAGGGGTTAAGAGCGGGGGGGGGGGGGGTTGTCTGACACAACCGATATTTTTCACTTTGTTACAAAAAACGATCACACACATTTTTTTTGAAATTTGGTTAGGATATCTTTCGGGTCAGAGAACATGAGAAAAAATCACTTTTGGTCCCAGAACGTGAGAAAAATACCTCCGGGTCTATTGTTGTCATCTATATATTAGCTAGATATGCTTTCTAGATATACAAATAAGTATATCTAGATATACGATATATTAGCTAGATATACAAATAATTTGGTTTCACATACCCTTTGCTCGTAAATCATGTGACAAAGGGAGCAATACATTCAACAGTATGCAAGTGAATAACGTCCCAATATTCTTCGCGGCAGCTCTCACACCGGAAACGATCGGCTGTCCTGCAGCGGACTGCGACCAAACTACTACTGATCGGCTTTCAGTAGTGGTTTTGATGGGGTGATTTTCGAGCACGAAAGGCCTATCTAGGGGATCATATATCGATGATTGTTGCGTAGAAATATTGCAAACCCCTAGCCGGGCCACTCCGTGGCTGTGCGTAGTCCTACCCATACAACCGAGACAGCTCCGTGCATGGCTTGATGTAGTAGCGTTGTTTGGGCGGGCCGGTGAAAAAGCGACTAGCATAACCTAATCAGCGACGGCAGCATTGTAAGCGTTGTATCGACAAGCCTTTAAGCGGAAGAAGAAGAGAAAAAAGAGCCGCGCGCGCGTACGAAATACGGACCGAATAGAGCGAGCAAAAAGATACCGACAGAGCGGCCGAGCGGGACGGCGCCATGCGGGGCGCGCGCGCGAGCGAGCGAGAGGGCGACAGCGCCCTCGGTCGAATTCCTCCAATCGGTTGGCGCCACGTCTGCGCCTTCCCGCGCTTTTTTCACTCTTTGGCGCCAACTATTTGTTTATGCTTCTTTTTGTTTTTGGTGCGGAGCGAACGCGGTTAGCGGCGCGTTCGCACTGTACAAATTCTGTAACATTTATTAAGGGGACCGCACTGCTTTTGTATTGTGGAGAGTGGAAACAGATCTCCGAAAGTTTTCCCGCCTGAACATCGCGGCCTTCAATGATTATACCCTTCCGGCACATTGTGACCAACTAGAGCTGTCAACTGCAACGGGCGAACCCGTTCCCCCAAGAAGTTTTAACTATATTGATCGTTCTGTCTCCCGTAAGGTGAGCGCAGAAGACGTGACAAAAGACAATCCACATTCTAGTTACGCCACCTGCTCGTCAGAGGCCAACGCCCTACGGCGAGGCACCGGGAAAGGTTCTTACAACGTGCAGCGTGATTCGGTGTCAACCGAATCTATCGCTGACCACGGCTTCCTTTGCCCGGCTTGTTCACCCGGGATCGGATGGCCGACTGGTCGTTTCAAGAGCAGTTGCCATAAGGTTAACAACCACTTCCGCTCTATAGGAAACATTACTGTTCCCAGACCGCGGCTGTTAGCCGGAGTGCACAATCTATTGGCTGACGCCGCACGGTGCGCTAACCGTCCAGGAGCTCCTGAAGGTAACTCCTAGGGGAGACTGGCCTGATGGGTGTTAACCTTTTTACTGCACCCCCCCCCCCCCCCTCAAAACGATTAAGACCATATCCAGATTGAAGTCTGGCTGTGTGACTGTGTGTGTGTGTGTGTGTGTGTGTTTGTGTGTGTGTGTGTGTAGCGTGTGCATGTGCGTGGCTGTGTGTATGTGTGTGTATTCCTCCACGCTAACGTTTAAAAGCGTCATCCGATTGTGCTAAAATTTGGCACACAGGCATCATTTAGTCATGGCAAGAATTGTGGTTAAAATCGGTACACCAGAGGGTGCGCTAGTCGTACTTCAGTCTCGAAATATTGGACTTAAAGTCTTGAAATTCAGTATACAGCCGTCTTGTTATTACGTATATCTCATATACAAGCGACAAATATAGTAGGGCCCTTAAAAGCGGCGACTCCTGGGATGCGTGGCTCGTTCGAAATTCGAATTCGAAATCTCACGACGACCTGCGTTTGCAATTTGATTTTTAAATTGAATGAGATGACGCACGTTCGAAATTCAAATTTTCATTGCGTTGCGTCGCATATTAACAAGAATTTTCGCCAACTGCTTATCGACTCTATTTGAGAAATGAATATTTAGATTAAATAAGTCCCTGGCTACCTGCCGGGAAAGTCTTGGGGTGACACGACCGATTTTTTTAATTTAAATTCTAAAAACAGGGAGTTTGATTAAACATGTACAACTTATACATACCTACTAAAGATACATTTATTAATTGAACCTTTCCAAATGTCAAATATACGTAATATTTTGTTTCAATTTTAAAAACAGGTTAAACTTCCGTAGCCGCGTTGAAACACTGGTTCCCGTTATATCACCAAAAATAAGCGGCGTCGGGCGTGGTCAGCACTCGGATGGGTTACCACATGAGCACAGCCACGTGATGTTAGCCTAACTAACCGTGCACTGCGATGCGGTTCTTTGCGGTACGATTTTACGCCGGATGAAGAAAAACGCATTTTTGTTGTCCGCGCACTACGGTAGAGTTTTCGGGTTTTCTTGTCTATCGTTCTCTACGCCAGTCTCTGCCGGTGATATGTGGAAATTAAAAACCTATCTTTTGATACCTTAAAAGACACATCAAAAGTGTCTTTTGAGGTGTTAAATATCTTCTTCTTCTTCATCATCATCAGCGCGCATTCGCCCACCGTTGGGCATACGCCTCTCCAATCACTCTCCATCCGGATCGGTTGTCCGTTTCCCTCATCCAGACAGGTCCAGCTGTCTCCTTGATGTCATCGGACCATCGGGTCGGTGGTCTGCCCACACTTCGTCTGCCTAGCCGGGGTCTCCACTCCAAAACGCGCTTGCTCCACCGTTCGTCGTGTCGTCGGGCCACGTGGCCGGCCCAAGCCCATCTCAGCTTGGCCACTCTTTGACCCACGTCGACCACCTTCGTGCGCTGTCTGATAAGCTCGTTTCGGACTCGATCGCGCAACGATATGCCGAGCATGACTCGCTCCATGTTACGCTGAACCACCTTAAGCCCGTGGATCATCCCAGCAGTCAGTGTCCATGTCTCACAAGCATACGTCATAGCTGGTAACACCCACTGATTATACACCTTTGTCTTGAGCGATTGAGGAATTCTGGACTTCAGCACGAAGCTCAGCTTCCCGAACGCTGCCCATCCCAATTGTTTTCTTCGGTTTATCTCTGCCATCATCAAGTCCCGGCCGAGCTTTATCACCTGTCTTAGGTATGTGTATAATAGGTTAAATATCTATTAATATATTATTTTTTGTGGGTTCACATTGACCAGCGTCGAATATAGACTTAATAAGGCCCTAAGCGATTTAAGCTAATGCTGCAGTATATTTAAGTATATATGACAATTATTCAATCGGACATTTTTTTCGGGGGACCCAAGAAAGTAGGGACCCTAAGCTATAGCTTGTGTAGTTTATACGTAAATTCTGAAGTTGACCTTAGGTAGGTTGAAGAATGTATTCGTTCGAACAGATCGATAAAGTAGAGAAAATTGTGTGTTTTTCAAAATTTGCGACATGATTATTGAATGCCTTGAATGAATTTAATGCATCGGATAATTTTATAAAGAAATGCCTATTCGATCTTAACCTTTCGATTTTCCAGCGACATCATGCTTTGCAAGCTAGTTTCTTACAGACGAGTTAAAGAGCAATTCAAGTGTAACGGATCGATATCGCCAGAATCATTTTATAGCCTAACGAAATAGTTAAAATCTCACAGAAGCTAGCAGAGTATATCAGGGCAAAAATAACGAAAGAGATAATAAAAAGCTCACAAATCAGAAACCATTAAGACTATTAAATCCAAGCCATTAAAACTATGCACGAGCCAGTTAAGAGTATCAAAAAGAGAAAAAATATATTTTTTTTTTAATCGACCTTGTAATCAAGTCCAACTCAAAAATGGTCCACCTCAAGGCTAGGTATGTGTTGATACTATATGGCATATACATTTTTGCAATTTATTGTGCAACGTATTTAAGAAGAAATAAAATTATCCGTTTGCAGACGATAGCAATTTCATTAATTTTATTTTCATTTAAAGCAATTTACAAATAAAATACCAGAAAATATATATTCTAAATTACTTACCCCATAGCAAGAAATTACTTAATTAATTAATGATATTTATTTATTTATTTAAGAATTAATTACTATAAAACATTGATTTGCTCACAAAAATAACAGGAACCGAATGGCAAAACCTTAACCTTTTGCATATTTGATTCTGTCACCCATCTGGGACTAGCCCATTCTAGGGTGGACAGGACCCTAATATTACAATCAAGTTTGCTTGAGCTTGATTGCTTACAGATGTAAAAGTTTTAGTAAAAAGCTATTAACACTAAATTGCCCTAAACTGTGGTCTAGAAAAAAATATAATAATAATAATAATAAAATAAATTTACTCCCAGAAGTCGCCTATCTAAGCAAAGCTTGTGCTTGGGCGGACATTCTATAAACATAAAATTATAATATTTAATGATAATACGAGCTACGAAAACCAAGCCACAAATAGTTAAATTTAATTTTAAATAATAAAAATAGCTAAAATAGGTAAATTAATCAAAAATATGACAGTTATTAAAATTGTGTTATCATAATCAGTATAATAATATTATAATCGTATAAATTATATAATAATTATATTTAATCAATTTCAAAAATTATTAGCAATTTATGTAATGAGTTCTGAGAGAAAAAGAAGCAAATAAACGTAAACTTCACGCTAGCAGTTTGATGGTCTCACGATTACGGCTCAGTGATTATTTGGCACATTATTATTTAAAAAATAAATTAATAGTTAAAAAAAACACTAAAAACACGATTTTATAAATGCACGTAAAATCCACATCATCAGACCTTGAAACCTAATCGTGGTCAAAGTTCATTCCAAGACTTTTCTAACAAGTCCAAACACAGCTATGATACGATGTTCCATCATGAAGTTCCAGTTCATATCATCCGACTCCATCGTCAGATCAGTTCGACAGTACGATATTATTGTATTGTCATCAGAACTTCATACAGCTGCCAATTTTCATGACGCTACGATCTTTGGAAGATGATTAAATTAGTTACCTTAGATTCCATTACATACATAGTTAGTTATATACAGTTTGACCTAATAAAAGCGTGTTAAATGAAGATATTTTCTGAAAATATTTTGCCACCAAGCTCACTTCATTATATTATCAAAAGATCGATATATGTGGCATCAGCAGAATCTTTTATGGTATATGGAATTCGAGTATGGGGTTTAACATTTGACTCCTATATGGGGGAATATACCATCTGCAACTTCACATTTTAAAACGAGTAGTCCCTCATCAAGTCCGTTGGAAGTAAACATTTAAATAAGGCCCATATAATATATTATATAAAATAATACAATATATAATATAAAATATATGATAAAATATTATATTTACAACAATGTTAATATCTAGAACAGACTATAGACTAGTTAGCTGATATTAAAACAGGATCACTGGCAACAGTTATCGTATATCATGTTCAGTGGCGTGCCCAGGTTTGGTGAATGGGGCAATCAATACCTTTTTGTGTTTTTGACGCTTTTTATACTAAAAATGAAGTAGTACCTCTTTACTCTTCAATCATCAGTTTGAAATTTTCTGCTTGTGACGTAGATTCAATAAAGCACACTAAAGGCATGCTACTGCTAGACAGAATTTAACATATACTTATAAGCAGTTGCATAGGTGGCTTTAAGAAAAGCCATTTTGTTTGAGCGAGTGAAATCAAGTTAAGACAGACCACAAGGGACAATTTCCTTCATTGCTTATCAGGCAATAAAAAATACAAATAAAATGAAATTATAGAATAAAAAATCTGCTTTGTCACTTTTTCAAAAGAAACGGTAATAAATACGGAACACGATCGCATTCTACTTCCATAACGCAAGCCTGGCTTAAATGTCAATACAAAAGTCGTATACGTCGGGGTCACCACGTCGGGGTCACCAGTGTGAGGAACCACCCCTCACTGGACTCCAATTGCTCGTGACTGAGGAGGTGGTATCATCAAGGGGTTGTTTCCGTAGTGAAAGTCGTTCTTGCTGAAGTTGAAGTTATTTTTTGAAGAACGTAGTTGATGATTGCCAGGCGTAACGCTTTCGAATGGTAAGGCGCGGTGTGTAGTGTGTGCTCAAAGATGATGTCGCAGATGTGTGTCGAAGTATTAGGCGCGGCGAAAGACTTGAAGAATGATTGCGAGGTGTGAGCGCGGTGGTTGTCGACTCGAAGATGATGATGCGAGGTATAGACGCGGATGGCGGTCACTCGAGGATGATGAGTAACGTCTACTCGAGAATGATGCGTGTCGTGGGACAGCCCGAGGATGATAATTATTTGATCGAATGTATGGGCTTATATACTATGATGCATGGTCTAATGCTGAGCGCGTGGGGGAAATAAGTTGCGTTCGATTGAATAGATTAGGAGAAATTGATGTGAGTCACCGGCTGTGTCTGAACTCGATAAGATTGCAGCGAATTGTCGCTTTGTCGGGTAGCTGTTTTGTCGCGTGGAGCGATCTGTGCCCGCTATATAGCAATAGGCGCTCGCAAATTCATATTATGCGACCTTTTTAAGATATAAGGCAAGCCGGGCTTTTCGGCTTATATGAAGGAACCGTCACTAATCATGTAATTAGTATTTTGCTACTGATTGTTTTTCTATGATATATTAATTACATATATTGTCCATTTTGTTGTAGATTCCTGCGAATTACAAATTAAAAGACAAGAAAAGGAAGAAATATTTAACAACAACATATTCCATCCGTCCAACATTTTCCACAGTCTAGCTTCGTCAACGCGCCCGTAAGAGACCAACACCTTACCGCGAGGTACATACTGGGAAGTGGAACCAGCGGGCCGACTTCATGCCCTTACTACTAGATTTGGACGGATTTTTCCGTCCTTCGGTCTGGTCACGGGTTCGAGGTCGCTTGCGCTGCATCTATCGAACGTAAGCGGTTATTCAGTTTGAATATTTTGCGGACCGCGTCGCTCTTTGCCCGCCATGGCCACTCGGGATTGGGTGGCCGACGGATCAATTCAAGGGTTGAAGACGTCAGGTCGACGACTACCGTCCGCTATCATAAGAACATACGTCACCAGACCCCCTGGTTATTCGCCGGCTGGGGCCTTCTTCGTTTTTACCGCAGGTGCAGATAGTGCTCCAACCGCCCAGTTCTGCCCAAGGTATTCCACTGAATCCGCGATCTTCTGACCTCAACCGCCTCCGATAGAAGCTCGCAGCCGCCAGCTGTGGCAGAAGCTCGCAGTGGTTCTGACACGATAAGCCCCTCTTCGATGACGCTACCAAATAGGAGTTAAACCGCAAGTTGGACAAAACAGATGACCAAGTTGGGCAAAAGAGAGTTTGGCCAACACCATCTAAGCTACACAAGACCATTAGCAACTTCCTTGAAACGACTAAATAGGGCGAACCTATCACCTCAGGCCGGTATAACAATATGTGATCGTTCTTTCAGCCGTGAGATGAACGTAGTAACTTCGACGAAGACAATCTACTATCTAGTCCAACGTCTAACGGCGAGGTACTTGAAAGGTAACCCAGGATACCACCGTGCCCCCAGGATACCAGTTTTGGAAGGATATCTCTGTCTGGAATTAACCTTTATGTTACCTCCTTCTTCCCGACTGGTTACGAAACCGAAGTCGCTTACGCGGCCTCTACCTGCCGTTATCAGCGGTGAATCAATTTGAATCTGTCGTGGACCAAAGACATCTTTTGCCCCGCTCTGAATTTAGGATCAGGTGACCTAATAGTCATTTTGAGAGTGGTTGACGACAGGTCAACATCCACTCCCGCTGCTTAGGAGATATTATATTACAATAGTCTCCAGATCCTTCACCAATTAGTCAGAGAGCACATACGATTAGCGTCGCCGAACGGTGCGCAAACCGTATAGTCGCGCCAGGAGGCAATACCCAGGAGAAACCGATCCACCCGTCGTCCTTCAAGGGGTAGTCCCTCACTCGAGAAGGCGACTGAATAGAAGCTGAATCGTGAGTTGGGCCGACCCAGTGAACGTTAGTGGACTGTGTTTCTCTAAGTCTCATCACTAAGTGTAAACACCTCACGGCTGAAAGAACTATCTATATCGTTATACCAGTCTGATGTGTCAGTTTGTCCGTTGCAGATGACAGCGTCAAAGTGTCCAGAAGAAATAATTATAATAATAATAAAAATAAAGCCTAGACTCCACAAGACTATTTGCTCCCCCCCCCCCCCCTTCAATCGACCAGTGTGACTTCGGCTTTATAGGAGTGTTTGACGCGGCGCGGCGCTCATCTCTGGCGCATATATCGCTCGAGTGGGATTTAAGCGAGGCGAGGCGAAAAAGGGCGCGCAAAAGCGTCGAGTCGAGGGCCCGGGATGAGACGGGATAGGAATGAGACGATCCCGAATTCCGACTCGTCTTGCGGCGTCCCGGCGCCGCGGCCCCGGTCGGCGCCACATCAAAGACGCCGCCCGGCGCCTGCTACTTTGCCACTCGACGCCGCGCCTCGACCTTTCATCCGAGGAAATGCTTAATTGACTCAGATCTCGCCGCCTGCGCCTCAACGGATCTTGAGAAAGCTACACGTCATCTCCCTATCTATATATGTGTGTGTGTGTGTGTGTGTGTGTTTGATTTTGTTTGAAAATTTTTATTGCACACGCAATAGAGCACTACATGGTGGGCCTATTGCCAAGTAGCATTAGCTTACTAATATACCGTCAGGTTTATAGGGTCTATATGTATATATATATATATATATATATATATATATATATATATATATATATATATATATATATATATATATATATATATATATATATATATATATATATATATATATATATATATATATATATATATATATATATATATATATATATATATATATATATATATATATATATATATATATATATATATATATATATATATATATATATATATATATATATATATATATATATATAGGCAAATTAATATATAGCAAGTATGATTTTTATACAGTAGTGGTCTTAATAAATAAGAACAGTTACATATTGATATATAACACGTAAATATAACAAAAAGAATAAAAAACACGGCTGCCTTTAAAAAAAGTGAACTACTGTATTTATAATGATTTTTAATACAGGTTTTATTAGTGAAATTTTGGTGTTTTATATATTTATTATTATAGATACACATATATTTTCGGAATGTTTCAATCAGACCTTATATTTAACACAAAACACGATATGTTTATGTTAATTATTTGAAATTGGAGATTTGAACATTTAGACAACTATTAACATTGATATTAGGACAGTTAAGGTACTTTATGTACTTGGGATGACATAACGATACTAACAATAATCATACAGTCTAAATCGGTTGGAGCGTTTAGAAGTTATGGTGGAATAAATAAACGGAAAACATACATAGATAAACCCTGAACACATTACACTCTTTTTTATTGGGCAGTCGTCTAATAATAAAAATAAGAGAGAAATTAATATCTTAATATGTCAATTCAATATCGAAAACATTAATGGGATATAAGGACAAGCTAGAAAATGGAAAAGGGGGGGGGGGAGGAATTTATTTATTCATGTGACATTTATAAATATGTGTGTGTGTATGTGTTTCGTTATTTCATTTTAATTATTTGTCACAAACAACTTTTTTTTTTTTTTTAATTTAATAACCATTTTTTACAATAGAGCTTAGTATAAAATCCAGCCAAGCCTAAAGCTTACCTGCTGGAGATTATGATAGGGTGACTTTCAGTGCAACTTTAGTGGCCATTTTGACCATTTAATAATATATCTGCTGCATTATCTGCTATATTGATAAGGATTAGTCGGCACAGAAAGCCACCCCCTTGATAATATTTACATAAAAAAATAACGTACTTAATGCTAATGAAATAAAAACATGAATATTATTCGTATCATTCACACTTGTGTTTCACTTTCACTTATTTTAAAGCTAACTATTTTTAATTCAATTTTTGGTTTTTTTGTACATTTTTTATTTTTTTTTAAAATTTAAAGGAATTTTGTTGAATAAATGAGGGATTAGCCAGTTCAATCTTCTTTTGCCATAAAGGTTACGAAAAGGAGGGACGAGTAGCCGTTCATTTTGTATCTGTCTAGTGCTGTGTTTATGTTGGACATAATTTCGGAACTCGTCAGTCTCGAAATATTGAACTGTCAGTCTATAAATAAATAATGCATTAGCTGGTAATATGTCACAATACTTGAAAAGTGCTATCTGGTCGTTTCTAAATTTGTTTCGAATCTTGTTTGGAACTATTATTTTTAAAATACGATGTTGTAGAGATGTGATGCGGGATATACTTACAGGATACACCATGGTCCAAATACCGTTGATAAAAATAAAATTATAACCCTAAAACAAAATGGCGTTCTCCTTTTTTTTAAAAATATTTTTTTAATTTTAAGAACAAAAATATTAAAATAAAATGTTTTCGCGATGTTTTCGTATCGAAGAGCAATTATAACTTTATATGAGGCTGAAGTAAGTATATCAATAGTTTATAAAACCAAAAAAGACGGTTTTACTTTCTGGTCACAATATGTAGCCAAAGGACTCATTGGAACATTTGAAATCGAGGAATATCGCATTTATTTGACATTGTAAATTAGATAAAAATGAATAAAACGGTCTACCCTGGATAACGGTGGTTGGAACATGGTCAAAAATTCGGGTGCTACAAACACGCGGTAAATTCGTTTTTATCTTATTTATTCAATTTGATGAGCGAACGATTAGTGATTGAGGAATCCCTCTAAAAACACCTCCCACCTCCATCATCATACAAGTTCTATGGTACCATATTATATTTTTGATCCGATCCGAATAATGTTATCTTGCTGACACGCGATTGATATACTTAATTTTTGTACTTTCATATTTCTTTTTGTGTTATTATCTTAATAAAGTAGTGAACTTAGTATTTATTTTGTATTCATTGTATTACTTTCATAAAATCATAAATTAAGTTTAGCTAAGCTGTAACACGACATTCATTGACTGTTATGTAGGCGGTACGAAGTTCGCCGGGTTAGCTTGTAAATAAATAAATTTAAAAAAGGCAGCCTGAGACAGTTATATCCTGGGCGTCAATCGTCAGTTACTTTCTGTAACTATTTAACGATATGACGAGCTTTAGTGCAGATCGGCTCTGTCTGGGAGAGAAAGAAAAAAAACTGTTAGGACTAGTGTTGGATTATGCAATAGACCAAGTAGGCACCGGCCTGTGGAACCCAAGACTTTTAGGGGCCCCGCGACAAGGAATCATTACAATCATATTTTTATTTAATCGCTTCTAATAGACAACTAGAGTTGTCAACTACAACGGGCGAACCCGTACCCTCAGAAAGTTTTAACGATTAGATCTCCCTGGAGTGAGCGCAGAAGACTTGGACAAAACAGTCCACCGTCAAGCTCCGTCTCGACTGGTTACGAGTTCGAGGTCGCTTGCGCGGTCCTCTCCCTTACGAAGCTGTGAAACGGTGTATACCGAATCTATCGCGGACCACGGCATCCTTTGCCCGGCTGTTCACCTAGGATCGGGTAGCCGATGGTCGCTTCAAGAGCAGTCGCCGTAAGGCCCGCAACCACCCTCGCTCTATAGGAAACAGTACTGCTTCCAGACTCCCCCGGCTGTTAGTCAGAGTGGACTATCGATTGGCTTACGCCGCATGGTGCGCAGACCGTCCTGGAGCACCAGAAGGTTGACTCCTAGGGGAAACTAGCCCTAAGGCCAGAGTCCTGCCCAGGCTCACACTTCATGCGTGGAGGCAAAATTCACTCGATTGCACCAGATTATGATATTTTTACGGCTAACCCTCTCTCCTTTAAATTGCAATATTAATTATTTATTCTTATATGATACCTAGTATTCTAAGTGCCATTCTATTTGTATAATTAATGTGATATTTTTATTAAATTTAAATTTGCTTTTCAATGCCTTGGTTTTACTGTAATGTTGATTATTAATAAGCGAATAACCAAATAAATAATTGTCCTACGTAACAGCCATTAACGCTTCGGATACGTAACGAACAAATTTGGTTGCACATCAGAACATCGTTGACTACGTAACGACCAATATTGGCGGCTTGCTCCCGCAGCGCACAGTAATATTATTTGCTAATTCGAAAGCATCCTAAAATCCATACCGTATATTTCATTATTACCATAGATACATAGACGGCATTAAAAATAATTCCTGGTAAAATTCCATTATCAAACATCATCTATTTTTTTCCGAGAAATCATAAAAAAAAATATTGGTATTTATGACCTAATATCTAAGTATTTTTGTAAGTAAATATGCAAATATAAGTATTACCTTTGATAGAGAATCTAATATAGATTACTATAGTATTTACAGTTTCTAAATATGGTTTCGTATTTTTGCGTAAGACACGTACAAGTTAGAAATGAGTTTTTTTTCACTTTTTCGACTTTCTCATATTTATTCATAATTATCTAATTGTTTCATAAAATGAGATTTCAATATTTTATATACGAAATTTTAATGTGATCATTGCATAGTTATTCTATTTACGATTGCTATAGTAGTTCCATAGTTATAGTACTTTTTGTTGAGCGCAGCGATATTGCAAGAAATTCCAATAAATTGCCGCGATCTGCCATGAAATTATGCCGCTACTCGAAGGGTTTAGCTTCTAAGGCTCTGCCCTGACGCAGCCCCACTCAAAGCCTCGTATACACTGGGTGCGAGGTGTGTCGGTATATAAAAGGCTGAGTGTATTGGTGTGAGCCACGGCAAAGCGAGGCGGAGAGCGATGCGTACACGAGGACGCGCACCGATGCGTGGCATCGTTTGAGCGTCGCCGCCGCGCCGCAGCGCCGCCTGTGCGACCGCGGCCGCGTAACATCACTCAGCCTCGCAAATGCACCGCATTGCACTGTGAAGCCGCTGAAGCCGGTGACGATTGCTGACAGGCGCATACTTAGCCGGAGTTAGACAACCGCCGCTCTACACTACACCAAAGATAGCATCCGCGTTTCTTGCCATCTAACTCGGGCATATCAAACGAGCGGACCGCGACCGGACGGCGCGGGCCGCCCGCCCTGCGATATCTATATTATTATGCATGCATACAATGTATACTTTAACGATATTGACATATTTAACCACCAAAATAATCGATCCTTTGTTGAGGAGGTGCGTGAAAAGCCGATTATCATATCGGATTGAATTAGCATGCACATACAAGCACTCACAAGCACATTCGCAGTACAGATACACACACCCACACACACAATATACATACACGCACACACACATACAAACACCCACACACGCACACATACACGCTCTCCATCACACAAAAACACACCAACACCCACACACTCGCACATAGCGATTTTAACTGTTAGTTTTAAATTCTTTTTGGTTTTCTTTGTATTGTATTGTTTAGCATATTTTGTAATCCTTATATCCTACTACTATTATAAACGCGAAAGTTTGTAAGAATGTATGTATGGATGTTTGTTGCTCTTTCACGCAAAAACTACCTAATGGATTTTAATGAAACTTTACAATAATATAGCTTACACATCAGAATAACACATAGGCTTTAATTTATAAGGATATATCGTTTTCTGTCATCATTATCACAATTTTCGATCACCACGCGGTGAAACCGCGGGGCGCAGCGAGTAGCAAATAATTTAAAACATCATTGGCTTTACTACTGTTATATATTATGCTTATATGTTATTTTTTTTGCTGTATGTTTTTAACAAAAATAAAATAAAAATAAAAATAATAAATTATTATTATTATATATTCTGGACACTTTGAAGCTGTCACCTGCAACTGGCGAACCAGACACCTCAGGCTGATATAACGAAAAACACTGAGAAAAATATAACGATGTAATACACGGAAATTTTATAGGCATATTTAAACAAGGATTCCGTGTATAACTCGGACTGTGGTCCATACGTATGAATTAACATGACGCGTAACGGTGTTATTGTGACGGTAGTTACCGTGACGTAATGTTACAACATAATGTTATGCCAAAACCACATTGTGAAGATTTGATTGGAATATCTCTTATACACACGACACAAATAATATTCAAAATCCGCCATATTTAGGAAAATACAATTGGAAAATAGGCACTTTATTACCACAGACATACTACAAAAACACTACAAATATACTATCTACACTTGCATTTATAATCAATTGATACAATCACTATCGGGGAGGGGGTTAGCTGGGGGGATGTGGAGGTGTTGGGTGTGAGGAGAAGTGGGGGGTGGTTGGTGCACGGGAGGGGGGCTTGTCTACTTGCCGGTGAAGTCGTGAAGTGACACAACCCCTTTTTTTCCTAAATTTAACTCAGGGACAACACATTTTTTTAAGCATACACTAATCGATTTCCCCTACGTTGAATTCCAGATGAAAATTTAATATCAAATTAATAGTTTAAAAAAAACACTAAAAACACGCTTTTGGGTTATGATACGATATTCACATACACATGGTTATGGTACGATATTCCCTCATGGAATGCCAGTGCCTATCTTCCGGCTTCATCATCAGACCATAAAACATAATCGTGGTCAAAGTTCATTCCAAGAGTTTTCTAACAAGTCCAAATACAGCTATGATACGATGTTCCATCATGAAGTTCCAGTTCATATCTTCCGACTCCATCATCAGATCAGTTCGACAGTACCATATTATTGTATTGTCATCAGAACTACATAGGTACAGCTGCCAATTTTCATGACGCTAAGATCCTTGGAAGATGGTTAAATTAATTACCTTAGATTCCATTACATAGTTACATACAGGTTGACCTTTTATTAGGGTGTTAAAAATATGTAGGCCATCGCCTAATTTCAGATATTCCATTTTAAATTTTTGGGATTTTCCAAATTTCCTATCCGACCTGTATGATATTTTTTAGACAAGCTGACAGCTGATTTCGCTTTATTATTGCTTAAAATAGATGTGAGACAGACATACCCACAGATAGTCGTCGCATTTTAATATTAAGTGACAGTGGTTGCGAGGTGAATCCATTATTTATATACTTGGAATGGAACGTTAAAAAGACCTCTCCGAAATAACAAACACACAAGAAAATAAACATAAGGCGTGTGAAGTGGGCAAATCGCAAATGGCTCAGTTGGGGTAGGTATATACTCGTATGTAGGCACAAAAAGCGGATCGAATTGGGCCGCTCCATTGTGCGTGTGATTCTTTGGGTAATTTAATCCAATGCATTCTGCCCCCGCATGGGAATCTTTGCGAAACGGCGCACACGCATTTTACCGGGTGAGATGGGAAATTTTACGTATTAAGCCTTACCGGCTAGAATTGAAATTTCAAGTCTATTTTTATTGTACACAGTGGGCCCGTTTGCGTTTTTTTGTGAACTTAAACTGAAATTAGTTCAAGGGAACGAGATAGAGCAATATGTTAGAGCGAAATATGAAACGAACGATCGTCGATAAAAACTACCTGTCGAACTTATACTCGTCCGAATAAATTTGAACACATTTCGTGCGCTGTCAGATTCAGATGGTTTATCTTTTGTGGGTAGTTTTAAAGCAAAAAAGTGACAACCGGTGGCATAGTGGTTAGGTCGCCTGATCTAAAGAGTAGATTGTAAGGTCCCGGGTTCGATTCGTGTATGAAGTGCGAGCACGGGTAGGACTCTGGCCTAAGGGCCAGTTTCACCCAAGAGTCAATATTCTGGCGCTTTTGGACGTGCATACCGTGCGGCGTCAGCCAATCGATTGTGAATTGTGCCTGACAGTCGGGGGAGTCTGGAATCAGTACTGTCTCCTACAGAGCAAGGGTATTTGTTCACCTTACAGCGACTGCTCTTGAAACGACCATCGGCTACCCGATACCGGGTGAACAGCCGGGCAAAGGATGCTGTGGTCCGCGATAGATTCGGTAGACACCGTTTCACCGCTACGTAAGAGAGAGGACCGCGCAAGCGATCTCGAACCCGTAACCAGTCGGGAGACTGGAGTAATCTGGTTGCAACAGGTAGTAAGGGCGCGAGTATCGGCCCGCTGGGTGACTTACCTGGCTATATCGAGGTAAGGCGTTGGCTTCTTACGGGCATGTGGGGGAACTTGACGGTGGACTGTTTTGTCCTAAGTCTTTTGCGCTCACCTCATGAGAGACAGAACGATCAATATCGTTAAAACTTCTTGAGGTGACGGGTTCGCCCGTTGTAGTCGACAGCTCTAGTTGTCTGGTATAGTGTGCTTAGTGATAAGGCGATTAGATCGTAATAACATTCTGGGGACATTTAACTGCCTGTCAGTCTGTTCGTCTGGGTACGTCACCATTGATTATCTAGGACAGTTTTGTCGCTATACACAAGAAATTAAAATAGTCATATAATTGGATTGAGCGCACCCAGGGCAAGAGTAAAACGAATATTCTTTTATTTAGTTTGAGAAATAAAGGTCGGGACCAAAGGATCTACCGGACACCTTAGGAGTGTAAGTATGTCTCAAAAGATAACCAAAACGATTGTGTCTCCTAGACCTAAAGCGCCGCCATTTTTTTCGCCCTCAAATCCTCCACCCTGAAGAACAGGGCCAGTTAATCTTAGATCCTTCGTTTCAGATCCTGGCTTAATTGGCCGAAAGACGACGACATGCCTGGCTGCTTCAACTCCATTGTCGCTCCAATGATCCAAATGGCCTATCCTACCTAATTGGATTTAATTATTGCCATTCCGTAAAAGGTACTTTTATTTGTCGAATAACAGATTCGCCATTTTTCAGTGGATAGTTACCCTTAAGTTGGCTTAAGGAACGGCAGTGACGGACTAGGAAAACTAGGCAGTGGCAGCAAAATCATGTATTTAATCTCAGATTGTACACGTCAAAAAGTAAATATATTAAAAAAATAAAAAAAACACGACTGCCGTTACACAAAGTGTACTATCGTATTTTTAATACGATTTTTTTATGACATTTTTGTGGTTTATGTATTTATCTACATATATAGGTGTATAATTCCAGAATGTACTCAATTGTATTTGTTTATTAAAGAATTAATTACTATAAAACATTGATTAGCTTACAAAAATAACAGGAACCGAATGGCAAAACCTTAACCTTTTGCGTATTTGTTTCTGTCACCCAACTGGGACTAGCCGGTTCTAGGGTGGACAAGACTCTAATATTACAATCATGTTTGCTTGATTGCTTGATGGCTTACAAATATACAAGTTTCAGTGAAAAGCTAATAACACTAAATTGCCCTAAAATGTGGTCTTCAAAATAAAAAATAAATAAAAATATTATTAACAAAATATTAAAAGATAATATGATAAGTAAAATGCAATTCCATTACATAATCGGCAATAAATATTATAAAAAAATGGATTAAATAATATAAATAAGGTTATATGTGAGAAATGAAAGAAAAAAAAACACGATATAATTATAGTAATTTATTGATTTTTAAACATCTATACTAGTATTTATGACATTTTGATTGTTTTGGTACACTAGGACACTCGAGATGACATAACGATTTTTACAATATAAAACACTTTTAAATAGTTTCAAGCGTTTAGAAGTTACGGTGGAATAAAAAATCAGGGTTTCATAATTAATGTATGCCGGTTTTTGTCCGAGTAAAATTGCGTAGTTTTATAATTTTCCAAAATGGTAGATTGGAATAAATTCGTAAAAACCAAAAAAAGGTTATTTAAAAATCGGTAATACTCTGTGGAGTGTAATAATTAAACACTCTGTATAAGTTATTTCGCAAAATTATTTTTCCTAATATTTCTCTTCGTTACTAGTACCGGATCTATTCCTGGCGGCCGCGAAGAGAAAGAAAGAAAAAACACGCAACGTGTAACACGGCGATTTATATAAAACGACGCTACTTTATCCTTGTATGAGAGCAAGGGGTCGCTGCTCGTACCCTACGGCACTCAGGGGGACAAAACGATTCTAACAGTATGACACACTTCTAAATCGGTGTACGTGTTTAAGAGTTACGGTGGAATAAAGAAACGGAAAACATACATAGAGGAATCCTGAACACATAACTCTCCTTTTGAGAAGTCGTGTAAAAAATACAAGGCTCGCACTGTAGGTATTTCAGTCACTGTAAATAAAATATTAATTAGCTGCATTTCTAAAATCCAAAATATGCTTAATATTCCACATTAAAAATAATATGAATAATATAGCATAACATAATTATCGTCAATATCAATAGCACCGAAAAATAGAAAAAAAATTATCTGGATAATGAAAATGTTCATTATAGCCCGATTTATATTGATATATATTTATACCGATATATATATATATATATATATATATATATATATATATATATATATATATATATATATATATATATATATATATATATATATATATATATATGAATATATATATATATATATATATATATATATATATATATATATATATATATACATATATATATATATATATATATATATATATATATATATATATATATATATATATATATATATATATATATATATATATATATATATATATATATATATATATATATATATATATATATATATATATATATATATATATATATATATATATATATATATATATATATATATATATATATATATATATATATATATATATATATATATATATATATATATATATATATATACCGATTTATATCGATTTATATTGATATTCTATGGCTTCGAAGGGGGAGTGAATGGGTGGTAAGGTGAACGCTCACATGTGGCAAGACAGCTGTCCTAAACCTACCACCGCCGGTCGTCAGTCCGGAATCCACCCTTCACCTCCTAGAAGTGTAAAAAAAACAAAAAATATATATATATGACGGGCCCGATTTTTGGTCGGTGAATTCCATGGCAGCTCCGTTTGTATTTTATTTATTCTAGTAGGTATAATGTGTAATATCACTAAATATATTGAAATTATAGTTAGTACCTATAATATAAAGCGAACTAAATTATATTGAAGATATTATATATCGTCGACCTATATATGACACCATAAATTCAAATTTGCAATTTTTACTGTTTGTTATTCGTGAAAAATCACGCTCCGGATCGTTCTGTCTATGTCACGAGAGCTCAAATTACTTAGTTTTCTTGTAATTCTTATTGGAAATGCATCTGGCAGGCATGAGTTGATGGTTTTTTACGATAATTACTCTTACGTGCTTATTAGTGATTCTTCGGACAACTTAACTCTTTGACAGTTGCAATCGTTAGTACCTACAGTAAAAAATATATATTTTTTAAAATGTTTTCCCATTTATATTACTAAAAAAACGTTAACAAAGTTATTCAGTTTTTTCATAAGCTGAAAAGTGTGCTTGGTAGCGTGTACAAGATCTCACATATAGAGCCGCGATATATTGAATATAAGAAGGTATATTAAATTTTGAAGAAACCATTTCAGATTTTGGGGACTTTAGATAAACAAACAAGGCAATCACAAATATGTAAAAATATACAGAACTTTTTATAATACACATTTTTGGTTCTATAAAAATGCTTATTTTATTTAATTTAAATCTTAAAACAATATCTTGTACCAATATCTCTATTTAACAAACTAAAAACTAACCAAGCATAATTCATGTTAGGTTAGTTCTGCTGTAATGGCTGTAAGTCTATTTATAAAAATAACACATGTAATTTAAAAAACAAAAACTTTTGAAAACATTATTTTGTCGTCAATTCTAAGAATTTAATTGTCAAGCATTTCGATTTTAGTTTAAAAAGTTCCATTGTCGTTTTTTTGCCTTCTAGAAATTTTGGTGGTCTGTCGAAAAACACTTGAAACAGTGAAAAAAACCCTTGAACGTTCTAAAACAGCAGTGATGTTAATTCTGTACTGAAACATTTTCTGGTTTTCGCCTAAAAAATCATAACCATTGTTTTTTTAGTGTAGCGCTTGTCTGTCATTGTATTTAAAAATGCCCCAAATCCGCCGCTCAAATTTCCACAGGACGTAAAATTGGCGGAGGGAGTTAGACGACACCGAAATTTGAGTTTGTTGTGTATTCTTAATTTTTTTTAATCTCTTTTGAAGCAGATTTCTTTTAACAAAACTTTGTTTTTTTTCCTAAATCCTCGACATCCTTTTTCCGCTTTGCCGTATTCGTCTGAATGAAAATTATGGGATTCTTCGCCGAATTGTTCCTTGTTATGCTGATGTTCTTATAAATATAATATAATATAAATACGGTACCAAGAAGACAGACAATCAACTAGAATAAACTAATAATTTCAACTTAAATTTTGGTTTTAATAATTTGGAAGGGACTTTATTAAAACTCGTGCACACGATGAATGAATTGCGTTAAGGACAAATAACCTGTGATTTGATTATTAAATGAATTTAATAATTTAAATTTTATTCAAAATTTAAATTTATGTATTCCCGCGTTTGGTGCACAGAAAGAAAACGCTTTGGCGTATATTTTGGGGTTCTAGTTGTTCGGTAGATTCTATGGGTTTTGCAATAAAAATAATAAAGAAAATCAACTCTGTGTTAGCGCATAAAAATAAAATACAAAAAGGCGAGTGGTATTAAACCACTTGGCAATATCTTACAACTATCCTAATCCCAGTGCATTGGCACCTAAATTCGTGTTGTGTAAAGATTTAATAAAAAATAAGGTTCTCTGCATGAAATACAAACTACTATATTTTAAACAAAGAATGTCCCAGGAAAGAGAAGGACTAGTTACTTCTTCGGAAATATGGCAAGTTTCTTATACTTGCTGGGAGATCGTTTCACATTTTGGAACATGAAAACAGAAACAGTATGGGTAGACATCAGTATTATGGCAAAGAATTTTGGTAAATAAATTGTCAGAGGCTGGCCGAAGTATAAGATCGTGGCAACTTAGTGCTTCGAGAACATTGTTGAAATAGGATGTTGTTGAATGGGAGAGTACACGATAGAGGAGAGCAAGTATATGGACATTTCTCCTTTAGCGTACTGGTAATTATATGGTACTAGCTGACCCGGCGAACTTCGTACCGCCTAACGGTCAATGAATTTCGTGTTACAGATTAGCTGAGCTTAATTTATGATTTTATGGCAGTAATACAATTAATACAAAATAGATATTAAGTTCACTACTTCATTAAGATAATAACACAAAAAGAAATATAAAAGTACAAAAATTAAGTATATCAATCGCGTCTCAGAATGACATGATTGAATTAAACTATGTAATAAATGTGGTCCGAATATTGTGGATATATCTTGTAGATTCGAAACCTTTATTTAAATATTTTTTTTAATTTGAGGGGAGAGTTTACCGTATCGACAGGATGAACATTAAATGTTTGACAGTTACGAAACCCATAAACAATTTGTATTGATTTTTTTTTAATTTTTAAATTTTTTTTCGTTGTTTTTCTAATGTTTTTAATAGTTATTCTGCTATTCGGGACGGAGACAAATACAACAAATCAATAACCATGAAAATCGGCCCAGCCGTTCTCGAGTTATAAGTGTTTGAACAAACCCGAATTTGTTTTATATATATAGATAGTATATAGTGTATGTAAATCGTAACCATTTAGTATACATCTCAGAGATATTGCATATCTAGACTATTAGACAATTATTTTTCAAAATTTAAATAGCTATATCTGCCTTCTGTTTATATGACAAATTGTAGCAATATATTTTTTTAATTGTACTAACCCTTACTACTTCACCCCTGTCTCAAACATCATACAAACAACCATCAGCCCAGCAATCCCGCCATGCCTGATCCGCACAGTTGACAATGGTCTAAACCAACGAGCCGTCACTAAGTCGATCGGGCAGTTGCAGAAATCGCCTTTCAAGTGGCGGACCCATTGTCCATTCCCGGTTTGGGTCCTTTTAGCCAGACCCATCCACAGCCTGCCAAACACCTAAATTCTGTTTATCCTTCAACGACTCAATTAAAAAACATTTTGTCGATTTTAAAAGCTGTTATTGCGGGCTATTCGCTGTTCGACAAGGTATTTAATTTTATTTACTTCAAAAAATTAGTAATATGGTTTTAAATAACACTGAGAAAAATATAATGCTGTATTACGTATATAACTCGAACTGTGGTCTATACGTATGAATTAACATAAAGCGTAATTATGTTGGCGTGACGGTATTTACAGTGTCGTAATGTTATTTCATTACGTCGCGATCTTGGGATCTCGCTTCAAACATGACAGCATGTAATAATATACGTACGGTCATAGTCGTGATACACTCATGAATCATGTTTACAGTACCTATACTGTTTTCCGTATTAACTGTAATGTTGAAACATATATTCAAGCGATGGAGTTTCAACGAAATTCCTTGTAATTCAAGAAAATTACGATTGGAATATCGTTATTCTGAATAAAACCGTGATAACAAAATGGTAATGGAGAATCAATCCATTATTTTTCCCAGTGTACAGTGTCCAAGAACAGAAGGTCACGGTCACTGTAATGCCTAGCGCAAATTAAGAAAAATCAATCGGTGTCTATTCTCACCACACATATTCTCAAGGGCAAAGTCGATTTCATTGACCCTTTGAATTCCAAAGTTTTACGTGCATTTATACATAACTGGATTGGGCATTTCAAATCGACCGACGGGTTGTCTCCTTCATTTCATTTGTGAGTGTTACAATGTTAATAAATTAAAATATACTAGTATGTCGTTTCCTATATTTTACTGAAAATCAATGGACAATATAATCATATAAATATAAGTTACCAACCAACATAAACCCCAATATCTCGAAAACTAGGAATGATAGCTGGGAATGATCCAAAGTAGTAGATGACTATTGCGAATGGACCAATGGAATGAAGATTAAACCGGCAAAGTGCTACTGTTTGAACTTAGTAAGGAAGGGTACAAAATTTATCTCAAACGACCCGGGTCTGACAGTGTCTGGTAAAGCAATCGCAACAGTGGCTGATGAAGCTCCTTTCAAGTTTCTAGGGGAAAAAATCACTAGCAGAGGAAAGGAGCATCCCACCGAGGACATTGTCAAACTTTCTGATGAGTACCTTTGCCGAACTGACAATCTTCCCCTCCTTGGTACACATAAGGCATGGATCTACGATAACTACTTGACATCAAAACTTTCATGGCCATTTCTTGTCTATGACTTCTCTAAGCAAAATCTTAATAAATTAGACTCTAAAGTGACCAGATCCCTGAAATCATGGTTTGGCCTGGCTCACCCAGCTGACCCATCAACTCTATTCAGATCTCACAACAACTTTGGACTAAACATTAAGAAACCGTCAACGTTTTATCAAAAGGCGAGAATAGCCAAACGATGTATACTCAAAGACTCCAATGATAGTGCCATTCGAGCCCTAGCCAACACATCGCTATCAGATAAAATGGAATCAAGACTCGACTTCTACAAATCATTCCAAGCTGGTATCCGCACTAATAGAGCTGGACTGGGTATGGAAACAGCTAAGTCTGACAAAGAAGTACTGAAAGATTTTGCCCAGGAGGACATGGAGCAAGGTTTCAAACTGCACGCCTTGAACTTAGAAATGCAGAATGACTGGTTGACTGTGGGTGACTTCTGCATCCCCCCTGCATTGAAGTGGAAATCCCTAATATACAACTGGTCCCCTGAACTGCTTAAGTTCTACCTAAATGCGTTCCAACTTACTCTGCCTGCCCCGAGTAACCTAGTTCTATGGGGGAAATCTACAAATAAAGTATGCCCGACGTGTAAGGAGTTCATAGGCACTGCCAAACATTTGCTATGTGGTTGCAAAATACTGCTTGAGCGAGGCCATTATTCCTATCGCCATGATAAAGTCCTCCAAATCATCAGAGAGGCTATCAGCCTATCTATTGCACGGACCAGAAAAGGGCAAACGAGCAATGGCTTCAAGAAGGTCAACTTTGTAAAACCCGGAGCGAATAAGCTGCCTAAAGATAGGACTAAACCGTCCTCAATTTTGGGAGCAGCAAAGGACTGGCAATTGCTGATGGACACACATGAGAAGCATTACCAAATGCCTTCAGAAATCTGTACCACAGCTTACAGACCGGATATTCTCATACTCTCAATGGCGACAAAGCATGTTGTACTTGTCGAACTTACAGTCCCATGGGAAAGCAACATACCGAAGGACCACAACTTCAAAGTAAACAAGTACTGCAATTTAGTAGACCGGGTAGTGAGAAACGGATTTAAGACTGATCTCTTCGCCGTGGAAGTCGGAGCAAGAGGACTACCGGCGAAGTCACTCTACAGCCTCTTCAAGAATTTAGGCCTGCCAAGAGCGGCGCTGGGCTCATACATGGAGAGAGCCTCGAAAGCGGCACTGGAGGCATCCTACAGAATATGGATAGGTAGAGAGAGGGAGGCCGAGGGCGGGACTGGTTGTTCTCCGCGTCCTAGTCATCGCAGACTAGCTGATGAGGGCTTGTAGCGAGCCGAAACGTCACGCGCGCTGGAGAACTGTAGAGCGGCCGCTCACTAGTCCCACCTCGTCCGACACCCTCCTTTATTGCCAATGGGCCCGGATTTGTTCGGTGAAGCCATTGAAAGCTGAGTTCAACAAATTCCTTCAAATAAAAAATATTTACAGACTATTTAATATAACCTAAATATCATGTATGCATCTTCTTGGTTCCATAAATAAGTGCCATTAAAAAAGGCTAAAACGATATTAAAGATTTACAAAAAAATATAAGTAGCGTTCCTGGTATTCAGTATTCATTATTTATGTGGTACTTTGACATTTATAAAAAATCTCACTGTCCGATATATTATGGTTTTTGTTGGTGACCCGGATTCATCAGTCCTTTATATAAAAAAAACATTCATTTTCAATGTTATTATAGAAATCCAAATCAATTGCTATTAGTTTCGCCGGACAATGCTCTCTGCGACATCTGCATGTCAAATCAATCAAATCAAATCGAATATAATGTATTGTCTTCAAAATCGTATACCTACATAGTTGTTCAAAGAGTACACAACACTTTGGATAGATGAGATTACATAAAGTGATTATAAAATCCATAGAAAAAAACTAGTGATTACGGAGTTGATATAATGATTTAGTAAATAGCCGTTTAAAATTAAAATAATTTTTAAACACGATACTAAAGGTTTCTGAGGTCTCACCACATGATTTGTAATACCTAATCATGTTAGATACTTAAAACTACAATGTCAACATACTTTATAACATTTTGTCGTGAAATCAATTAGGCTGTCAAGAAATAGAAAATAATATAGTCCATTAAATACAAAATACAATTTATTATTGGAGACAGAATAAATAGTCCTAACAATATAATCTATAGGTACTAATATTATAAAGAAGTAAAGTTTGTGACGTTGTAGGAAGTAATCTCTGGACCTACTGAACTTTGAAAATTCTTTTACCAATAGAAAGCCACGTTATGTGTGAGTGTCATGGGCTATATATAATTCCGAAAACTGAAAAGACTTTTTCGTGGTAGTCGGATTTCCAAAGTAAATCGAAAAAAACGGTCGAACGAAAATGTTTCTAACGAACGCTGCTTTAACGATGAGAGATATATGATTAAGTTCTAGGGAAAAGTTTTAGAGCTTAATAATGCCTATAAAAAAGCATATGTCTAACTTTTATATTTAAGTCACAAAAAGCAGTTTTTCAAATTAAAAAAATAATTTAAATCGTTAGGTCATGTTTATTGGTCATATTATCAACAATTATGAATTATTATAACGGTAGATGAGAAGCTATGTTGGGAAAATCAGATTGCAAATTTGAGTTCGAGAATTAGAAAGCTGGTTTATGTATTTCTTCGGCTGCGCAACATTCTGTCCAAAACAACCATAAGAATGGTATACATGGCCTTGTTTCAGAGTATTTTGTCCTACGGAGTCGCGGCATGGGGCGCTACTACTAATGATAATCTGGATAGATTGACAAAAGCGCAGAAATTATTATTGAGAGTAATTCACAGAAAAAACCGGCGTCATCCATCTGCCTTGTTATTTTCCCAATCCCATGTGCTATCAGCTAAACAGTTATTCATTAAGCAAGCGCTTCTTGCATTCTACAAATCTAGAGACGACCACGCCCGAACTCAAAACAATCTGAACACAAGAATGTCCGCGAGTATCAATTATATAATTCCGTCAGTCAGGACAACATTTGCCCAGAGACATATATTCTACATAGCCCCAAAATTATATAATTCCCTTAGTGAAGACATGAAAAATTATCCTAACATAAAAATATTTAAAGCAAACCTTAATAGATGGCTACTTAACAAGGGATATGTAAAATCTGATCAACTTCTTTGGAACGCACGACAATTTATTTAGTATCACTTATCTATTTTTCTTAATTAAATATGATTAAATTACAACTATAAATGTATATATTTATTACATAGCTATATTTTTTTATAAAATTGGTATATTTATGTATATATACAGGTGGTGGGTCCAAATAATTTATAAAAAAAAAACACTTCATTTCTTAAAATTGCATAAAAATATGCACATCTAGAGACGGGCCAAATTATCGCCTAGTTAGATGTGCTATTGGCAGTAAAGGTCATGTAAGATGTGTTAAACCTCCCTATATTAATTATTAAATAATTTATATAATTATTATAAGATTACATGACCTATGAATGAACTGTATACCTAATCCTATGTACCTAAATAAATAAAAAATAAATAAATTATCAAAATAAGTAAATTTATCGTCTCAAGTGTTTAAAACAAAAGACTTTTCCCTTTTACTGCATAAATAGTTAAAGAGATACAGGTATGGAATGGAACCTATACAGGTATGGAATACAGGTATGGAATACAGGTACCTATACAGGTATGGAACCGCGACCTATAAAGAGGTAAAGTTTGTGATATTATAGGAAGTAATCTCTGGATCTAATGAACCGATTTTAAAAATTCTTTTACCAATAGAAAGCCACGTTATTTGTGAGTGTCATACGCTATATATTATTCCGAAAAATGAAAAGACTTTTTCGTGGTAGTCAGATTTGTTAAGTAACTCGGAGAAAAAAAGGTCGAACGAAAACGTTTCTAACTAACGCTGCTTTAACGATGAGAGATATATGATTAAGTTCTAGAGAAAATTTGTCCACCCTGGAACGGGCTAGTTCTAGTTGGGTGAAAGAATCAAATAAAGTTAAGGCTTTGCCACTCGGTTCCTGTTATTTGTGTTCCCACTTTGTGGTTGGGTCAGTGGTCTGCCAGTAGCCCGGTACTGCTTACCAGTCCAAGCAGTCCACTGACCTTCAAGTTGGGCAGATCACTGGGTTCGAGGAAGGCTCGTCCCAGTAAACTGTGTCCTTTTGCGCCAAGGCCTGGGCGACCAACGATGTGTATGCTGTCTTCAAGTTCTTCGCCACATATTCGGCAGTCCATGCTCTCCGTCAAGCCAAGGTTGAATAAATAAATGATATTATCCAAGGCGAAACTACGGGTATCTGGTTCTTGTATGTTATATACGCTCCTTTATGCATATGTATGTGTATAGTTTCTCCTTATCTCACCGCTCATTAAGTTTGATAGCCTACTCATACGAGTGGGCTTAGAGGCGTCGGGCGCCAGGAGCAGCCGCTGCCGTATAAATGGCCCCACCGTGGGCAAATTTGCCCACTCGAGGCGCCCCTGGACCTCGTTTTACGGGCAAAACAAAGACGGACAAGCGGGCAAAATAATTGCCCCGATTCCTGTAGAGGGCGAGTTGGGCGGGAGGGTTTCGGAGGACAGGGTAGGTTTAAGAGGGTGGAGAAGGAGAGAGACGGACGATCGAACAGAAGAAAGCGACAGATAAGAAGTGCGCACCGACGCGATTCGAACGATATCAATCGTAACGAAAAGGTGCTTAGCTATAATCATTGATTATACATGGCATTAGTATACGTAACTCTATAGAACGTTTTGGCAACCCTTCCGAAAGGGCGAAATGCAGATGGCACTGATAGCATTAACGGCCAACCAATAGCAATTTATTTGGCCATCTATAATAACATTGATAATGAATGGTTTCTTATAAAGAACCAATTGGTCATAAAAATCCAATAATTTAACCAACGATAACAATAACAACATTCAATTATTAGTGCTAAGTATCCCGTTTTTAATATAGGCTGATTAAATCACATAAATAATACAGAGGGATAGAATGTCTTATATTAGTATATCTAAACTAAGTGCGTAATTATTACGTATTGAAACCTGTAAATCGAATTAAAAAATACGTCTTTATGTAAATAGTTCTGGATTATCTCACGACGTATATGCCGTCTCCTTTGCCGTGGACTATGCTTTACGACGATGACATCATTCTGGCTGCCGACACCGCAATACACCTGCAGCAACTATTAAATACAAGTATATAAAACCCATGCTCTGGAAAAGTACGGCCTAAGGGTCAGTAGGAGTAAGACAGAGTATATGAAATGCCCTTTCAACGGAGACACTACACAAGAACCTATCTTTGTTAGGTCGACACCTATTCCCACAGTAGAGAAGTTTAAATACCTAGGCTACATGATGACACTCAATGCCAACGTCGACGCTGATGTGTCTCAGAGGATTACCGTCGCATGGCAAAAATGGCGGTCACTTACTTGCATCCTGTTTTACCCACGTATCCATAAAGCTAAGGGTAAAGTGTACAAATCGGCAGTACGTCCGGCGATACTGTACGGCTCCGAATGCTGAAAAAACGAAGAAGACACATGAACAAAAAGCACATATTCATAATAATTAATTGTTTTCCGGACGATCCACTTTAGATAAGTCAACTGTAAAATTGTCGATTAGGGATGCCGAGGCTGTGGCACAGCGACACTCCCGGCCTGACCGCTAGGGCGGATTCAGCTCACCAGCAGCCGCCCAATACGGCCAAGGGCGGATGAAGTAAGGATTTAACACCGAAATATATATATATATATATATATATATATATATATATATATATATATATATATATATATATATATATATATATATATATATATATATATATATATGTATATATATATATATATATATATATATATATATATATATATATATATATATATATATATATATATATATATATATATATATATATATATATATATATATATATATATATATATATATATATATATATATATATATATATATATATATATATATATATATATATATATATATATATATATATAGAAATATTTGATAGTTTTGTGTAAAACCTACTCCTCTTTCCGCAAGTGAGAGGCATTCATCATTCCCGTTAACACCTAAAGCATTCCCGAATCCGACCAAGGGAATCCTTCGTCACGATGTAAGTGGCTTTTATAATTATTTACTTTATAATCATCCTTTATATATATATATATATATATATATATATATATATATATATATATATATATATATATATATATATATATATATATATATATATATATATATATATATATATATATATATATATATATATATATATATATATATATATATATATATATATATATATATATATATATATATATATATATATATATATATATATATATATATATATATATATATATATATATATATATATATATATATATATATATATATATATATATATATATATATATATATATATATATATATATATATATATATATATATATATATATATATATATATATATATATATATATATATATATATATATATATATATATATATATATATATATATATATATATATATACATTTATTTATTATTTATTTATTTATTTTTATTTATTTATTTCCGTAATTCAAGTTACAAATTACAAAGAAAATCCTTATTCTAACAAAAAAGCAGTTTATAATAAGTGTATATATTAGAACCTAGCTTAGAAAGGAAATTCATCTTTTGACATAACGGCTTACCACCTCACTAGGTATTAACCTGTGTTGAGGTGGTAATAACACCGATGAATTCTTTTGAGACGAGAGGGCAAATCTTATCTAATACTTGAGTACAATTTAAAATTTATATATATATATATATATATATATAAAAAATAATGAAAGGGCACTTATCTGGTCTGTGGTGACCAGGGGTGACTCCACGCCTTATTCTTCTCTTCCTTCAGCGCTTGCTAGGTGTTTCCTGCTGTGGTATTGGAACTTGATTAAAATGGTAGCGGCAACACAACAATGCGAGACGAGAATGAATGCTGGAAAATAATAGGCGATTAGTGTTTCTTAAATATTAATGATTGTTATAAAATGTATATCAATATTTCGGCTCAGCCGTCGTCAAGATATGTGACATTTCTGAAATCGAACAATTCGTTGAAAATTTAAATTCAAGGAATCGAACAAAAAGAAATGGATTAATAATATTTTACACGATTTAGTTAAGGTACCATAACCAACCGTGCAAAACGTTATTTTAAATGAATGATTATAAATTAAAATAAAAAGCATTTGATGATTATGATAATATGATAAACCTTATTAATTTTGCCTATTGAGACCGGAACCTTTGCAAGCGCCTAAAATATAAATATAAGCTAATTCCCAAGATTTGACGTCCCTTTCCTTTGCATTATCACCCAGGCATTTTATTATTTTAACTTTAAAACATTGATCAAAAGATAAATTATGCGCCCTGGCATGTAAAGATATTGGGAGTTGGCTTTCATTTCCTACACTAGCCCTATGATTATTTAGTCTAATATTAAGTGGTGTTGTTGTTTCACCGATATAAAAGGCATCACAAGTCCTGCACAGAAGTTGATATACTATATTTTTTGAAATACAACTGCAATGAAAGGGAACCCTGTAACTATTAGTAGTATTTGGACTGGTAAAAAAAGGACTTAGATCTAACAAAGGACAAGTTTTACAACGTGGACGACCGCAAGGTTGAAGGCCAAAAGTATTATTACCAATAGAGAAATTTTGATTATTTTTTGTTTTGTTTAATATTGATCTAATATTAGGTGGTCTGCGGAAAGATAAAATTGGCGGTGAATCTAAGAGATCCTTAGTGGATGCATCATTAGAAATGATGGGGAATAAATCTGATAATATATCTCGCAGTTTCTCAGCACCAGGAAAATAAGTGGTGCTAAGGAAGATTTTATTATTATTATTATTTTTATTTTTATTTGAAGTAATTTTAGGTTTTGGTATATATTTTACTTCAGAGTTTAGAATATGTTTATCCAATAGAGGAGCAGGGTATTTTCTTTCAAGAAGAGATTGCTTTAGATTATTGAGATATTTATCTAAATTTTCTTTGTTGTTAACTAAACGGTGTCCGCGAATGGACATTGAATAGGGAATGGATCTCTTGGTGTGAAATGGATGACAGCTATCAAAGTGTAAATACTGTTCTTTATTTGTAGGTTTTATATGAATCGCGGTTTTAATTTTACCTTCGGAAATTGTTAAATCAACATCTAAGAAAGTAATTTGTGATTTAGAAATGGTATGAGTGAAATTCAAAGGGCCAAAATTATTTAGGTCGTCAAGAAAGGTTGTTAGAGTAGTTTGTCCGTGTGGCCAAATCATTACTATGTCGTCAATAAATCTATACCATAATATGGGTTTTAAATTTTGCGTTTGAAGAAAATTTTGCTCGAATAATCCCATGAAAAGGTTGGCATACGAAGGTGCCATTCGAGTTCCCATAGCAGTCCCTTTAATTTGAAGATAAAATTCATCTTCAAAGGAAAAAGCATTACACGTTAAGACAAACTCGGCTAATTTGCAAAGAAAATCTGTAGAAGGTATTTGAGGATGAGGTCTCTCATCAAGAAAATAAGAAATGGCTTCCAATCCTAAATTATGAGGAATATTGGTATACAGGGATATGGCGTCAATAGTAACAAATAATAGGTCGTCTGACTTTGGAATTACAGTATTATTTAAAATATCAATAAAATGATAGCTGTCTTTGATATGAGAATTTAGATTTTTCACAAAAGGTTGTAAAAAATAATCTACAAAAGCCGAAATTCTTTCTGTCGGAGGGTTAAAGCTTGCGACTATCGGTCGTCCAGGATTATTAGGCTTGTGAATTTTAGGTAATAGGTAAAAATTTGGAGTTCGGATAGGATCAGGAATTAAAGTTTTAACATCTTCGTCTGATAATTTTTCATTTGATTTATTTTGTTCAATATATTTTTTTATTTTCACTGCAAAATTTTTGTTTGGATCTCTGGATAGTTTTTTATAGAAAGTTTCATCTCTAAGTTGTCTCAAGCCTTCAGTAACATAGTCAGTTTTGTTAAGTATGACAGTAGTGGAACCTTTATCAGCCGGCAAAATGACGATGCTGGTATCCTTGCTAAGACTCTCAAGAGCTGCACGTTCATCTACTGACAAGTTTGATGTTGGCTTGAGGCTATTTAGAAAAGATGGCTGTGTTACTTTGTTTAATAAAATAGTAATAAAATTTTCTACCGGATGATTTTTTGGTAATGGAGGGGGTTCTTTATTAGAGTGTGGACGAAATTGAGATAGTGCATTGTGTAATTTAATATTATTATTGTTATCCTTTTGATTTGAATGCCAAAATTCGCGCCATCTTAAATTACGACAAAATTTAACAACATCATTACCAAAACTAAAATGGTTCACATTTTGAGTCGGTGTGAAATTTAGACCTTTAGCTAATACTAAATATTCATTGTGGTTAATTACTTTGGATGACAAGTTTTTAACAGCATTTTTTTCTCTAGGAGATGGACCTTGTATATTATTAGAATATGATACTGATGGTGTTATACTGTTATTAATTTGGTTTACTAATGTGGCACGTATTGGTACAGAATCTGATACTAATGGAAATATATTGTTAGTAATTTGGTTTACTGATAGGGTGTGCATCGGAGAGGAAAGAGTACCTTGGTGAACTGCTGGGATAACATTTCGAAGTCAATTTGAATTCCTTGTTTTGTTAACATTATTATCATAATCATCAAATGCTTTTTATTTTAATTTATAATCATTCATTTAAAATAACGTTTTGCACGGTTGGTTATGGTACCTTAACTAAATCGTGTAAAATATTATTAATCCATTTCTTTTTGTTCGATTCCTTGAATTTAAATTTTCAACGAATTGTTCGATTTCAGAAATGTCACATATCTTGACGACGGCTGAGCCGAAATATTGATATACATTTTATAACAATCATTAATATTTAAGAAACACTAATCGCCTATTATTTTCCAGCATTCATTCTCGTCTCGCATTGTTGTGTTGCCGCTACCATTTTAATCAAGTTCCAATACCACAGCAGGAAACACCTAGCAAGCGCTGAAGGAAGAGAAGAATAAGGCGTGGAGTCACTCCTGGTCACCACAGACCAGATAAGTGCCCTTTCATTATTTTATCATTTCATTTATTTAGTAATAAACATAATTTCAATTTGAAAAAATAATAATTTACACATTTACAATCAAATATATATATATATATATATATATATATATATATATATATATATATATATATATATATATATATATATATATATATATATATATATATATATATATATATATATATATATATATATATATATATATATATATATATATATATATATATATATATATATATATATATATATATATATATATATATATATATATATATATATATATATATATATATACACTCCTACATGAACTCTACAAACGTACCTACCCCTCTCTTATTTTGGGCAGTGGTGTAAAAATAAATTCAATTTATTTCATGATTTTTAAATGCCCATGTAACTAGATGTGCACGTAGGTAAAGGATGAAAATCGTTGTTGTATTCGCCTAAATCTAACTTCAATATCGTAGCATTAACTTGTAGCAACCGTAGCCACGGTGCAACACTGGTTCCCGTAAGATCACAGAAGTTAATTAGCCTTAGGCGAGGTCAGTAGGTACTTGGGTGGGTGATTGCCTGACTGCTGCACTATGTGTTGTTGTAAAGCGGGCCGCCTGTAAGATAATGTCATTTGATATTAAGCGATAAAGATTTAAATCAAAACAATAAATAATTATTTGAATATATCAAATTCGTGTCTTGACTGTACGTAAACTACTTCCAGTAATTTATCAATGACAGGACGGCTATACACGACGCTCGTAGTGGTCCATACAATGACGGCGACGGCATTCGGACATAGCCACCATCCGTTGGTATAGTCAACACTAAAATTAGGCTGCGTATGAAACACGTTAAAAAGTTAATTATTTAATTGTTCGTTGAAACACATATCTACTTAAGCTTTTTTGCCCCATATTTTGATAGCTTTCTGGTAAAATATTGATAACGAATTCGTTATTAAAAACGCTAGGGAGAACTTAGTTATTTTTCCGATATAATTTGTATTTCGAATTCACCAGTGGTGTTTGTGCCATCTAGTATCAGATAGAAAAATTAGGAATAAATAATTTAAGTTAGCAAAGATATAAACCATACAGCAATATCCAATCGATTACATACTCCGTACTAGAGGGCACTAGGCATACATAAGAGACGCAGAAATGGATTGTGAAAAATGTCAACAAACAACGAAAACAAAAGAGAGTATCAAATGCAGTCGTTGCTACGGGCTTTTTCACTTCTTATGTGCTGGAATATCTACCACACAGTACAAACAACTCTCAAGTGTGGATAAAGCAAGCTGGAAATGTTCCCCCTGCAAAATCAGCGATCCTCGTTCGATGCGAAGCGATACTGTTAAAACCATTAACCAAACAACAAAAGCTTCTTTGCTTACCCCCACAAATACATCGAAGGCAGCGGCCGTGTCAACAGGTGGCTCATTAACTAGCATTGACCAGCTCTTAGAACAAATGCAAATTAGTATGGTGAATATGAAAAGCGACATCTTAGGAGAACTACACGAGGCCCATAAGGAACTGCTGCAATCATTGAGTAGTCGAATAGAGGAAAACAATCGAAAATGCGACCAACTTAAGGCAGAAAATGCAAAAATCCTGGAAACCATCACATTTGTCGCAAAACAGTATGATAATGTAGTGGAAAAGGTAAAAGAGATAAGAGCCGTTAAAAAAGAAGTGTGAAGACCTCGCTGCAAATAATAAAGTCCTTATTGACAAAATAGAAAATTTGGAAAACAAATTCGAAGAGATGGATCATTTATCTAGGAGAAATAACTTAGAATTTCGAAATATACCGGAATCCAAGAATGAAAATCTCGAGGAAATACTTGAAAAAATTGGTTTCGTCATTGGTTGCCCTCTACAGTCTGGAGACATAGAAAATATCTATCGCGTGTCTTCAAGGGTACCTGCTGGAAAAAGAAAAACAATTATTGCCAAATTTACCTCAAGATTACTCTGTGACAAATTTCTAAAATCTGTAAAATTATACAACAAGGCGGCAAGAACTAAAGAAGAAAAGTTAAATTCCGAAGTAATTCAGCTATTCGGGAAAACACCTATATTCGTATCCGAACACTTGACGCCCAAAATGAAATTCCTGTATGCTGAGGCCAGGAAATTCGCACGTGAAAATAACTACAAATATTCTTGGACATCTTTTGGCAAGATTTATCTACGGAAAGACGACAATCAGAAAATCATACATATTTCAAACACCCGTATGCTAAATGAATTATTATTGTGATGGGCAGTAGCCTGTTCTGATGAGTTCGCCATATCCATTTTTACAGTAATTTTTACACAAGTTCCTTCCAACCATTTTCTATTACGATTTTGTTACGCGAAATATCCGCTTATTATATTTACTCTAATCAAATTACTTTACCTTATAGATAATTTTACTACACCTTATATATGTATTTTTACTTACAAAGATTGTATGTCTTTTTCACACCATGAACACCCGATATATGACCATATATATGGCAACATCATTTATATTAATTCATATTATTCCATCCAGATTTTTAATTCCATCCAGATTTTTATTTTTACTTACAAAGATTGTATGTCTTTTTCACACCATAAACACCCGATATATGACCATATATATGGCAACATCATTTATATTAATTCAGATTATTCCATCCAGATTTTTAAAAATATGAATAAATATTCTAAAGTACTGTTATTCATGATATTATATTACTATTATATTTTATGTATTACGAATTATCTTATTTTCAATAAATTATCTTATTTACGAAATGGAAACATATTTAATTTTAATATTATTTCTGTGACACTTATTTTTACTACTTTCGGCTATATATTAATATTAAATATTCTATTTAAATTGTATTATATTACAACTATTTTTATATCCCAAATTTTAAAGATATTTTTATTTTACTGTCTCTTGGTCCCTAAAATACCAAGGTTTTCCCTTAAAAGTACGAGTGTGTGCAATTTTATTTGCTTAGTTTCCTATGTGTTTTCTCAGGATCGCCATGAATATTACTCCATCTACCCAGTTAAACATTTACAATTATTTGGCATAAAGCAATTGAATTACTTTTATCATTGTCATATAAAATACATTATGATCATTTTATCATTTGACTTTTACCATTATTTCCCGATTATCTTTTTATTTGACTATTATATAATTTTTAATTTGACTATCACGATCATTTTATTAACTCTGCAATTACTTTTATTTGATTATCGACTATTTTTATTTTTTCCTAAAATGTTGTCTTTTCAACGATTATTATTTAAGTATTTTATGAAATCGAATATCAAACGGTCATTGCTAACATTACCAAGACCACTTTCAAGTTTCCACACTGCTATAATTAATCTAAACGTCCTAAATGCCGCATATTTTATAATCAAAAAGAGGAAAAATTATGGACTTAAAGGATATTGAAGAAATTAATGACAATTACAGTCCCGTTTCTGAATATATTGACAATCCATCCTGTTGCAAAGCCTTCCTGGATCAAATGCAAATTAAGGTATTCTGTATAAATATTAGGAGCATCCGTAAAAATTTAGATCAACTATTATTGCTACTAGAAGATTTACGTGTTTCTTTTGATGTTATATGTTTAACGGAAGCCTGGTTAAGTGACGATTATTCACCTGCACAACTTTCTGGCTTTAATATGTACCATACAAAACTTAATAAACGACAAAACGATGGTGTGGTATTATACGTTAATAATATATTAAAACATAAAACTGTTGAAATTAAATTGGAAAGTAGTAACTGTATAAGTGTAATAATCAATGATGATATTAACATAATTTCAATTTACAGATCGCCGTCTGCTACGGATATCACGCCTTTTATAGATTCTCTGTCACATACCCTCCACGAACATAAAAAATATAAGAATATTTTTATAGTAGGAGATATGAACATTGATATAAGAAAAAGCGACAACCAAAAAGTAAACGATTATCTCACAATGTTGGCAGAATCTAATATAAAAGTGATTAATAGTCAACCAACACGAATCACAATGTCTTGTAGTAGTTGTTTGGACCATCTGCTAGTGAAAAGTAAATTGCAACATATCTCCGCTGTATACAACACGGCAATTAGTGACCACTATTCCATCATTTTTGGAATTAACTACTCTATCCACAAAAGGAAAAAAAAACATGTTATTAGGAGAAAACAAATTGACTTTGAAAAACTAACACATTTTATCTGCAATGAATCATGGGACCTGGTATTAAAGGAAGACGACGTGGATAAGGCAACCGAAAACTTAATATCAATATTTAAAGGGTATATCGAAAAGTGTACCACAGTGACCCAAAAACCCATCCCACATAAAAAGCAACGTCTCAAGGAATGGATTACCGATGGATTGGTTCGATGTATTCGTAATAGGGATAAAATTCACAAAGCTGTACTAAAAAATTCCGAGGATGATGAATTAAAAGAGTATTATATTAAATATAAAAACCTATGTCAATTGATAATAAAAAATACGAAAACAAACTTTTATAGAAAAAAAATAGAAGATGTCAAACACGATTCAAAAAAAATATGGAACACAGTCAAAGACATTGCTTTCAATAATACAAAATATAAAACAATCTCAGAGTTAAATATAATGGGAAAGATAACCACAGTTGAGCAAGACCCTGAAAAAGTCGTGAATCATATTAATGAATATTTTAATAGCATAGGCTATATCTTAGCAAATAAAAATCTCCAAAAAAATAACATTCGGGAAGAGGAACTAGCGGATAGGATCGATGCCAATGGCAGTATGTCCTCGTCATTCTACTTGAGACCAACAACACAGACGGAAATTATCAAAATAATATCGACACTAAAAAATAACAACTCAAGCGGTCCTGATGATATCAAAGCAGATATTATAAAAACCTATAGAAATAACCTAGCCATTCCACTTGAATACATAATAAACCAAAGCTTTAAGACGGGGATCTTTCCAAATCATTTTAAGCATGCCAATATAGTACCAATATATAAACAAGATGATGACACAGATATTGCAAACTATAGGCCTATCTCACTGCTTAACAATCTGAGCAAAATAATTGAAAAAGTGGTAAAGGAAAGACTAACAAGCAACTTAGATAAAATGGATCTTCTATCTAAAAATCAATTCGGCTTTCGGAATGGTGTCGGTACGGGCGAGGCTATCCTTGAGGTTACTAAAAGCATAACGAATGCATTGGATTCGAAAAAGAAATGCATTGCGGTATTTTTAGATCTAGCGAAGGCTTTTGATACTATATCCCATAAAATACTTTGTAAAAGATTAAAGGGTTATGGAATCAATGGCCTCGCATTGAATTGGTTTTCGGATTATTTAAAAAACAGAACACATACTGTTAACCTCAACGGTGTTCGAAGTGTATCCCTGCCACTAACATTTGGCGTTCCTCAAGGTAGCGTGCTCGGACCAATACTGTTCACTATGTACATAAATCCGCTTTGCGAGCTTGGTTTTGGTAGAACAATAGCGTATGCTGATGACACGGTGTTAGTAATTTCCGGTTCTAATTGGGAAAAGGTATATAATCGTACTAACATCGCGATGGCTTCAATCAAAACCTGGCTAGACCTAAACCTACTTACATTAAATGTTGGCAAAACAAAATACATCCCATTTAGCATCGATGTAAGAGGCCAGCCGGATGATCACCATCATCTTATCATTCACGACTGCAAGAGAGATGCCACGTGTCGTTGTCAGCCAATCGGACCAGTCAGAGAGATAAAATATCTCGGAATAATTATAGATAGACACCTACGGTGGGAATTACATACCGAGTGTCTAGTGAAAAGACTAAGGAAACTGATTTATATATTTATTCAATTGCGAGATATTCTCGGCCTGCCCTATTTAAAAATTATATATTACTCTATATGCCAATCTATAATGACATACGGTATACTTGGATGGGGAGCTTGCGGAAAAACCCTCCTCCAGAAAGTGAACGTTGTCCAAAAGGCAATAATTAGAATCATGTTAAGGAAGCCTAGGCGTTATCCTTCTGACGACCTGTATGTTGAGGCACAATTGCTTGATTTGAGGCAGTTGTATTGCCTCAAAGCAATAATTCATCTTAAAAACAACAATGAAGACGAATATTGTGTTTCTCCGGAAAACAGGGAGAGATCAGGTCGTTATAAGGGAAACTTTGAAGTGCCGAAACGTCTAACGTCTTTTGGACAACGTCATTACAGCTTTCTTGCTCCAAGAATGGTTAATATCATGAGTAAAGAGAACACATTGGAAATTAGCAGCAAACAACAAAAATATCACCTTACACCATGGTTAATAAACCTTGGTAGGAGAGAGACCGAGAAAACATTCATCACAATTTTAAAATAAATAAATATATTTATTTTCTATTTATTTTATACAGGTATTTTTATTAATTCTTATATATTATTAGTTATTATTATAAATGATTATTTATTATTGCTATTATATATTATTATTATTATTATTTAGTATTACTTGTCTATAGTTCTAATATTATTTTGGTGTAGTGAGAATTTCATTTTAACTTGATTTGATTAAAAAAAAATATATTTTTGGTTTGGAATTTAACTTGATTTGATTCAATTTTTTTTTTTTAGTATGTATTTTTTAATCATTTGTATTGGTGTTCTCCTTAGAACAGGCTCTGCCTAGTTAGGAGCAACACAATCAATGTTAAGTGCTAACGGTGTAATTTTTTTTGTGGAGCAATAAATAAATAAATAAATAAATAAAATAAATAAAATTTACGTTTTTCTTTTTTAATTTCAGAATGTGATTATTATTACGGTAATATTTGTACTTACTCATTCGAGTGTACTTGATAGCGCGGTGCTGCGTTGTGTTGCGAAGAACTTATATATTGGCACGTTGACATGTCACACTGCTAGTGTTGTGGGTGGACTAGAAGGGAGACAGACCGACATTAGGGAGTGAGAAGGAGGTATTTCTATGAGACGTTTGCTAAAGGTCTTATTACACTGGAATATAATATGTATAAAGGTACATATATTTTTTCATCGCATCTATTCGAAAAGGACGACTTGGTTCGCCTTTAAGTGCGCCTAAAAGTGGTGTTTTCTATAAGAAATTTTATAAGTGCGCCGTAATTATCTTTGCGGCTCACTTTTTGAATAAGCGGCGCACTCTTTGAATTTGGAACATCTTAGTCCTCAGCGCCGAAGAAATCGAACGCAAATATTGTTTGAATAAAGACTGGCTGGTACGACGGCTCCTAGTCGCGCCGCCGCGCCGGTTGAATAAAAAAAAACAAATGAAATTAAAAACACGCGAACGTCAATTGTTTTTGTCGCCCGCGTTTTCGACAATTTTCACGGATTGTAAGAAATTCATCGTTTTGTTTTGAAAATTGAGTTCTTTAAATGACAGTGAAAGTATAGATTTAATTCCTGAAAGCATTAGAACTGAGGCAAAAAATTGGATTGATTATCTATTACCTGCAAAATCCCGGGAGAAATATATGAAAGCCTATGGAAATTTTAGTGAATGGAGAAATGTAAGAGGCGCCAAGAATTTTTCAGAATCTGTGTTTTTGGCCTACTTCCAGTACCTACTTAGCCACAACTAAAGAACCATCCATTCTATTTGGAGTACCTACTCAATGTTTTAACAACTGACTGTTGATTTTAATCAACAGTCAGTTGTAATAACGACGTAAAACACGCAGAATATGAAATCTAAAACAATCTCAATTCCTAATAAAACTGTAACAATAAATATTCATAATTGCAAAAATGTCTAAAATGTAAATATAAGTGTTTAGTTGTTTTATTATTAGATAGTATTTAATTTCAATTTAGTTGATACTTTATGTTTTATTAAATAATAATATTACAATAAAATATGAGGCGCCTTTTATTTTCTCATAGAGGGTGATGAAAAGTAGATTTTATCACTCGGGCGCAAAATATTTTTGGCTCGGGCGCTTTTTTGAATCCCTCGCTACGTTCAGGATTCTACTAAAGAATCCCGAGCGTAGCGTAACTCTAGAATCCCTCACTTCGCTCTGGATTCAAAAAAGCGCCCTCGCCGTAAAAATATTACTTTGCTCCCTTGTGATACAATCTACTATTTCGACAGAAAAGAAATAGAAAACCAATTGCGAAATTTGAAAATGGAACTCTCTGAGAACATGTTACGTTTTGACTTGCGAGATTGTCATTTGTTTTTCATTGTGGCGTCGTTTTGACAATTGTGTGTCAGAATTACAGTGAATTTAAGTCGAGAAAATTTTTGGGCTATGATTTTTCAAGATTTTTGCTGCGGCACAAGTCAGTTAGATAGTTACCAGAGGCTTCAATTGCCATTTGGAGATGAAGCCCTATCTCGTAGCTTTGTATGCGTGGTTCAGTGAGTTTAGACGTGGACGTAATCATCTCCACGACTATGCACGGGAATATGGACCAGCCACTGCGGTTACCGAATCTAATATTGATACCTTACGTCAATTAATTGAGACTGACAAAAAAATACTTGTCTACAAATTCGTACTATATAAGGCATTGGGATGAATCAAGTACAAAGAAAATACATGTATCTGAAAGTACGGATGCGTTGCACTCGATGGATACCGCATGATTTGTTGGAAGACCAGAAACGACTGTGTGTCAAGTGGCGTCGTAAAATGATAGCAAAGTTTGATGGAGGGCAATCATTGTGACAGGTGACGAAATCTGGGTGTACTGCTTTGAATCGGAAAGACAAAGCCGATCGGCAAAATGTGTCTTTCCTGTAGAAGATTTGCTATCGAAAGTTAAGAACAGTCGAGGAATTGATAAGACGGTTGCTGCTTTTTAACACGCTTTTATTAGGTCGACCTGTATGTAACTATGTAATGGATTCTAAGGTAACTAACTTAACCATCTTCCAAGGATCGTAGCGTCATGGAAATTGGCAGCTGTATGTAGTTCTGATGACAATACAATAATATGGTACTGTCGAACTGATCTGATGATGGAGTCGGAAGATATGAACTGGAACTTCATGATGGAACATCGATATCATAGCTGTGTTTGGAGTTGATAGAAAAGTCTTGGAATGAACTTTGACCTCGATTAGGTTTCAAGGTCTGATGAAGTGGTTTTACGTGCATTTATAAAAGCGTGTTTTTAGTGTTTTTTTAATAATTATTTCGGCAAATTATGACATCACACAACATTGTCGCTTGAAGACCCAATGACAGTGGCTGCATATTGTTACGTCAACACCTGCTTACCCAGAGTCTTAGAAATAGTTAGCGAAAGGCGTCCTCGAAGAAATGTCGTCCTTCACCACGATAACGCGTCCGCACATTCCGCTAAGGTAACGGAAGCGTATTTGAAGGCTTCAAATGTAGAACTGATGACACATCCGCCATTCAGCCCAGAAGTTGCACCTTGCGACTTCTTTTTGTTTCCTATAAGTAAAACATACTTAGAGGCACACGTTTTACGAGCCCTGAATCAAAGGTGAATGCATTCCACGAAGTCATTGAAGAGGTTCCTAAGCGCTCGTCCACGCTGTGGCTTGGACGCTGTGGCCAGTGCGAGAGCAGTAGCGGGCGCTATTGAAATGTCCACGGGTAAGGTACTCAAACTATCACGCAAAAACTGGTGATAATTTGAGTACCTTACCGCAGTGCACGCAATCCTTCATGACATTCCGGGTCGTAAAACGTGCGAGCAAGACAGCACATCAGCATTCTCGCTCTACAAGAGATTGGCGCATGGTGCCAGGCTATCGATATCGATTGATTCTTATATCGATGATTATATACAAGAAAACTATTAAAGTCGACTATTATCGTCAAAAGCCGGCTTTAATAACAAATCCAGAAAGAATTGCGAAATTAAAACGGATATTCTATCCTATTGCAAAATATTAATGCACTGAAACATTCTACATTATCTGAAATGTCGAAACACAGCAATTAGTTATTGCCCTAATGGGGACATACTTAATGGAACATTGTCTTGAAGAATAATTAATTATTTCACTAATGTGATTAAAAATGTATGACACCACATTATATAAAGTCTTTTCCTAACAGTGCATTGTCTGACAGTGCAAAAATAGTGTGACAAGTAGTGTATGTCATTATCGACTGGACATCCGACAGCGGTAGCGAAACGAACCTTTGACTTAAACAGTCTGGTTATCAGTATAGTATTTACAGGACTGGCAATGAATCTCTTATGGTTTACGTGCTAAGTTCATTTAGTTGTTTTGGACTACCCTGAACATCCTAATATATTATAAATACATACAAGAAAGTAATTTGTTTCGTTTGATTGTTGGTTTCTACTCTTTATTGTGAAATTTCACAATGGGCGGGTTTATTATCATACGACAATCTCTTACAACCAACCCTAATATGAAGTGTTTATATGTATGTGTGCATGTAACATGTGTGTAAGTGTGTGTCTTGTTATGTTATGTGTGTAAGTGTGTCTTACTATGTATCCGACCATATCAATATCGAAAATCCATCAATATCGATAGTGAGGCGTGGCCGGGGATAGCGCATCTCTATATCTTGTGCGAGGGAGAAAAGTGATGTGCTATCTTGCTTGCACGTTTTATTGCCCCGAGTATCAGGAAGGATTGCGTTGAGTATAACTGTTACTTTGGGAGCTAACGGGCCCTTGCTGAGTTGGTCACGAAGACCCATTCTGTTCAGGGTTGCCGGTTGGCCAAACTCACGGGTCAACACCCATATGGCGGCCTCCACGCATGAAGTGTGAGCATGGGTAGGACTCTGGCCTTAGGGCTAGTTTCCCCTAGGAATCAACCTTCTGGCGCTCCTGGACGGTCTGCTCACTGTGCAGCGTAAGCCAATCGACTGTGCACTCTGACTAACAGTCGGGGGAGTATGGAAGCAGTACTGTTTCCCATAGAGCGGGGGTGGTCGGGGACCTTACGGCGACTGCTCTTGAAACGACCATCGGCTACCCAATCCTGGGTGAACAGCCGGGCAAAGGATGCCGTGGTCCGCTATATATTCGGTACACACCGTTTCGCCGCTTCGTAAGGGAGAGGACCCGCGCAAGCATCCTCGAACTCGGAACCAAAAGAGAGACTGGAGTAATCTGGTCGTAAGGGCGCGAGTGTAAGCCCGCTGGGCAACACTCCTGGCTATCTCGCGGTTAAGGCGTTGGCCTCTTACGGGCATGTGGCGGAGCTTGACAGTGGACCGTTTTTGTCCAAGTCTTCTGCGCTCACTTCAGGGAGACAGAACGACTAGTCGTTAAAACTTCCTGAGGTTACGGGCTCGCCCGCTGTAGTTGACAACTCTAGTCGTTACTTATGGTAACATGCAAATTGCTACCTATAGTATATTGTGACAAGTTCGAGTGCGGTATATTCGCCAATTGGATAGAAATGTAATGTTATGTTATTAAGATGCTGCTTTGCCGTACCGCCCCAACCGATCTGTCCATTTCTCATGATGACTTTCGTTAGTTAGTCCAAATCCTGTCGGACCGTTTATTTCTTATTATCATGGCAACGCATATAAGGCGACCTTTATCGCTTGGTGTCTAAAAGGGGACTGCGGGCGGGTAGGTGAGATAGTAGACGGTCGTCGGCGCGTCGGGCGGCGGAGTGGGGGTAGTGGGCGGCGGGGTGGGGGGTCGAGCAGTGTGTCCAACACACGCCTTGGCCGTTTACTTTATATTATTTCGTTGGCACGACTCACTTTGTGCCTTTTCGCCATCGCACACACACGCACACACACACACCAATGCGACACGTCACATTTACGCTCACACAGACACACGCGCTATCTCCGTCGCGTTTCATCTTTGGGCATTGTGGCGGAGAGGCCGTGATTCGGAATAGGTGACCTTTTTTGCCCTTTTTAGAGATTGGACTAGGTGACCCCTAGCTTATATATAGAGCCGATGCCCTACGAATACTCTCGCAATGCCTCGCTTTTAGTCGCTTTTAGCGATTAATAATAAAAAGCATTTTTAAGAACAAGCTTGATTTAAAATGGTCTGAAAAGTAGAAAGAACGGGCTACCATAATTGAATGCAAATACAAAATTTTCAGGACCTATGTGCAGAAGTCCCCTCGTCGGGAGCCAACCTTGGGTGTAGTAGCCATGTCATGGTGAAACTTAGAACGGGTTGTCATAATTGAATGCTACACAACTAGCAATATAGCCTTCATTGATAATAACAAAAATATTACGCTCTTTGGCAAATGTCAACTATCAGGATTTTTCCTTTATTTTGTTTTGTGATACTTTCAGAATAGGGATTCAAAATTAGTCGTAAACAGAATTATTGACTAAGCTATTAGGTATTTTTTTTTAAATGGTTCTCTCCAAGACTTCCTAAATGCGCTGGGACCTTATTATAATAACAAAGGCTTTGGTGAAGGAAACTCTTGCGCACCTTGCTAAGCCGGTGCCGATTAAGATGTAAGTCATTTTTTTCTGGTATTGTATTGATGGATAGAACGAGGCAAACTTCTCAACCCTCCCCCTGAAAACCCCCCACCTTATCAACTCCTAACCCCGCCCCCCCATCCCTTACACACGATAGTGATTGTGTCAATTGATTACGACAGCAAAAGTAGCATATTTTAGTATTTTGTAGTATTTCCGTGGTTAAAATAGTATTTCTCAAAAATTTATACTTATTTTTCAAATATTTCGAGATATTTTAACCAAATTTTCACAATGTGATTTCGGTCCAATAAGGCACCTGTGTGCCAAATTTCAAAGTCTCTAACTGAAACATTTCGAGATTCGGTTCGAATTCAAATCGGTTGTGTCAGCCCCTCCGCCCCCCTCCTTCCTCGCGCCAACCCAAACTACCCCGCTCGCGCGTCAATTCGTGGCACATTTGTTGTATTTTCAGTGGTATTATAATTGTATTTTTCACGAACTTATGTAGTATTTTCTTAAATATGTCGTTAACGACATATTCAATAAAATACGACGCAAATAATTATTTGCGTTTGCCAAATACCAAATATTCCAACCGAATTTCGCAACGTAATTTCGTTCCAACAAGGCATCTGTGTACCGAAGTCTCCAAGTGCATTATTTTGAGGTTGAATTATGACTAGCGCGCGCTATCGTAGAGTAATACACACACACACACAGGCTCACAGAGAGACTTCAGTCTGGAAATGGTCCAAATCGTCTCAGAGGAGGGGGGGGGTCAAAAAGGATATTTTCATTCCTATTTCGATATTTTTTAATGTGTTCACAATACTTTCCTTAAGGCCGTGAAAATGAAATTGATTCAAATATTCGATGATCTGGCCGATTAATTTTACTCGCACGTACTCACATTCACTTATATTTTACTTTTATTGTGTGTTGTACGAATTCGCACCATTTTAACATTTTATGCTGAAAATTATATTTTGGACAAATTATGAGATACGCTCATTTTCATGAAATATATCGATATGGTAATGGAATTAGCAGTACTCCCCAAAGTATCAGTCTGAACCCTTGCAGCATCTCCGGTCGTAAATTTTGTCTCTCGCCTGGTAAAACTAGTCGTAATATTGTAAATTCCCCAAGCACGAGCACACACGCATGAGAGTAGGTTGCGGTGTACGTGCGAGGCTGTTGCGGTAGTGTGCGTGTTTATACAGGGTGGGCTCGAAAGTAATGCGTGTGACAAACGCAATTTTTCATCCGACTTTGTTCACCCCCTCTACGCCTTGCGTCTCGGCTACGAGCTACGTCGCGTAGAGGCGGCTGCTACGACGCCTTGCTATGAGGCCGCGGTCACATTGGGTGGTGGGCGGTTGCGGCTGTGGGAGCGGGAGCGTAAGCGCTTATTTTACTTCCGAATATATTTCATAATCGAAATCGTCAAATATGTTGACAGGACATGTATCTTGATAGTTATTTATTTATTTATTAGCCAAAATGTATACCTACAACTTAATTTATAATTAAGGAAAAGCATTTTAAAATATTACTAGTCTAGCCATTTGTACATTGTAAATTATCAAAAAATATATAGCACCTACCTAAAAGAACCTAATTTTGAATCAAATCATCAACTTTCATGTCCAAGTCATTTACATGCAGGCGACTCGAATTTGGAACTCGGAATTGGAACTGGAATTTGGAACTGATCGCTTTTCTTGACCCTTGTGCTTATATCTTGTCATCCTTGACCCTTTTCCTTATATATTGTCCTTATAGCTTGTCCTTATATCCCATTCCTCCCTTCGACGTTGAGTTGACATTCGTTATTGATTTCTGTTTCATATCATTATTATGTGTGCATGTAGTTGTACTCATTTTTTATGAGCACTACTTTACAAATCGTGCACTTGTTATAGTTGTATATACATTTTCTAACATAAACACTTACTCACGCTACCCCTGGTAGTATAATCGTTAGATAGGATAAGGGGGCCTAAAGCGGGCATCTTCAGAGAAAGTTAATAATATTTATTTGTTAGGAAAGACCTAACATCAACTTCTTTTTACATTAAAATGCTTTTTTGAGGCTTTTGAATGATGTTTGTTAAAAAATGCAATGACGATTGAAACCAACAAAAAATAGGGCGAATAACCAAACTCCCACGAATAGCCGCTATGCATGAAAAGGGAGGGGGGAGGGGGCTAAAGTGGGTACGTATCTTTTTCGACATTAAGTAATTGCCATTACTAACTAACCTCAAAAGTTTTTGATAAGTGAAAGTTAATATAACCGAATCGCGGCCAGATAATCACTCAATAACGAATAAGTTGTGATAATAACATAGAATACACAAAACTAGAGCTAACACAAGTAACATACCTCGCAATTTGGTTAAAAAATCCGTTTATATATTTTTTGCAGTTTCTCAACGCGTGCTCGCAGGAGAACTGGGTACTCTAATGTTGTACTCTAATGTGTGTACAATAAGGTATTTCAAACAATCGTATTTACAACTGTCAAATTATTTTGGTACCGAAAGTTTTCCTGCAGTTCGGATCTGAAGATTTGATTCGTTCTAGGGTTAGCCCAACTCCCGATTCAGCTCCTATTCAGTAGCCTTCACGAGTGAATGACTACCCCGGTAAAAACTATTGCATCCCATCCCGCACGGTCGGTGGATCGGCTTCCTCTGGGGGTTCGTCTGTGGTGCGCAAACCGCAAGTGCACCACCGCACGGTGCGCAAACCGTCCAGTGGCGCCAGAACGGTTTGCGCACCGTGCCGCGGCAGCCAATCGGTTTTCGCACTCTGACTAATTGCTGAAAGAGTGTGGAGTAAACGAGTGCATGTATTGAAATAAACTGGTTCTTAAGCAGCGGAGGAGGTTGTTAACCTGTCGTCCTCCACTCTGGAAATGACCATTCGGCTTCAGAGCTGGGCAATAGATGCCATGTTCCATGATAGATTTAAACTGAATCATACGACAGGTAGAGGACCGAATTCGTAACAATTTGGGAGGACCGAGGCAACCCGATGAATAATTCCAGAGGGATATATCCTGCTAAAACTGGTAGCCAAGAGGCGTGGTGGCCCGCTGTGTTAACTTCCTAGTGCCTCGCCGTAAGGCTTTAGTCTCTGAGGGCATGTTGGCTTTGTTGGATAGTAATGTTGTACCGTCCAAAGGTCTTCTACATTCACCTCACAGAAAACAGAACGACCACTGTCGTTGAAACTTCCTGGGGTGACGGGTTCGCCCGTTGTAGTCGACACCTCCAAATGTCGAATTACTCCAATGTGACCGTGGCCCCGCCGTGACAAAGAAAACACCCTCTCCTGCAGCTATTTCTTCCCTCCACACGTCAGATCCCGGGAGTGCGGGCAAGGCGGACACTCCCCCCTAACCCTAACGGCCCCTAACCCCCTCCCGCCTTGCCACCTTCATTCGCCTGGATAGAATATCTCGAGATATCCCCTGCTCTTTTCTTGAAAGGATGGCGCCTACCCTCCGCAGAGAGAAGAAAAATTCGGGCGAGACCGAATCGATGCCCTCCAGCCATACGAGTCTCTTTCGTTTGGGTGTTATTTCTGAGAACTTTTGAAGCATGAGAAAGTGATTCTCTATAAAAGCCTATATACAGGATGTTTTTAATTAGTAACATCCTTGAACTGGGTGAATCAATACGAGAAAAAAAGCAAAGTTTGATTAAAAAAATTGAAAAAAATCTTCTATTTTAAAAACTTTTTTGATTTTTTATTCATAAAATTTGAAAAAACTTGACTGATAAATAAAAGTTTGACAAACGTTGAGCGCGCTGTGCCATCTCGCAATAAGCAAAATATCACAAATAATCAGCATTCGCGATTTTACGCTCTCTTTATAGTATTTTTCAAAACTCGATTTTTCAAAAATACAAAAAAAACTGTTTTTTTTTTATTTTGTCAAAAGTTTTTTCTTGTTCTTACCGATTCACCTACTTTAAGTATGTCACTTATTAAAAACCCACCCTATATTAAATTAATTTAATGGTGCATTTACAAAGCATAATATGTATCTTACCAATTCATATTTATTCACATTATATTAATTTTAAAAAAACTACAGCCAATGTGAGCTCCTAATATTCCAGGTTATTATTATTTTTTAAATCCCATGAAATTTTTGTGGTCGACTGTCTTTTGTTAAGAATTTTATTTCGCATGGAATTTCCACATATTTTGGGACTTTACTTGATGCCGCGGAAACTCAAGACAGACACTGACAAAAACTGAGAGTCGTGAGTTCCAAAAAAACTACTTCCTGACTAAAATAACAGCCAAAGACGATACGGTTCTGACCAGTACTCGTATTGACCAATTCTGGCATGTAAAATGTCGTAGCCGATTTTACAAGGTTGGCAATATTATATACGCTGCATATCTGCACTAAACCGATTACGTAGTATTAGTGTTACGCCATTGTGGTGCAGTGCGATGCGTCCTACCAATAATTTTGAATGCCGTGATGCTACTCATTACCGTAATGTAGTACCATCTTAGCAAATGTGTACTGCTGCCGCTCAACTAAATGCCAGGACCTATTCCAGTACAGCGACCTCTCTAATCTTGTATTTACATATAATCGGCATGTTCAAAAAAACATTTATAATGCCATAACATTTACAAATAAAGTTCAACCCTTTGGCTACGTAACGACCAAATTTGGTTGCACATCAGAACACCGTTGACTACGTAACGACCAATATTGGCGGCATGCTCCCGGAGCGCACAGTTATATTATTTTCTAATTCGAACGCATCCTAAAATCCATACCAAATATCTCATTATTACCATAGATACATAGACGGCCGCTAGAATAATTTCGCGCGTCATTTCGCTGATATTTCTGGTAAAATTCCATTATCAAACATCATCATTTTTATAAAATCGAAGACTATCGCGGTTGTTTGACATTATAAATAGGATAGAAAACGAATTTACCGCGTGAAATTTGTAGGACCCGACGTTTCGGTGTCGCAAATCCAAATACTAAACGCTTCCAAATACTAAATAAACTTGATTTTAGAAATTTATTTAATCATTATTTTTATATTATTTCCTAATGTACCAACACAATTTATTTTATTGTTATTTTATTTTTAATTTTAAAAAGATAACAATTTTAGAAAAAAAGTAAATTTATAAAAAAAAAATAGAAGTAAATTCGCTATGTGTGTGTATGAGGACGTTGGTTTATGGGTGTCAGTGTGAGACGATGTGTGTGTGTGTGTGTGTTTATCTGTAGTGTATAGGAAATGCGGGTAAATGACTCAATTCAATCTTTTGATTTTAACTTACCTCTTTATCATAGGATCGACTACTGCCTTGGAGCCAGCGACAAAAAAGTGAAAGAGTTTTGAAACAGCGGATACTTTCAGATCAGACAGTATTATGGACATAGAATGCCAGGGTACCTACAGTCAGCAGGCCAGATTCCGAGACACCTGGCGCTGGCGTGTTTGGAAAAGTGTTTTGGAAAAGCTGAATATTAATCAGTAGACATTGAATGCAATAAAGAACTTGAAATATATGGTCAGACTGCTTGATAATCGAACGCGTTGCGTCAGCATCTCCACACATGTTAAGCATCGGTCTATGACGCATTGGCAGTGCCGCTCAATATATATGGTCGCAATAGTGCAAAATAATATTATTGATATATTAAAAAAAAACCGCGTTTTAGCATGTTTGTATGTAATACGCTGATTTTGACGATATCGGCCTCTTATCGCATAAGTATAGTTCAATATACTACAAAGTCATCACTTAAATGCGTCCTTATAGCAAACTAGACAACTAGGGTGGCCATTCGTTTATATCTTGTTCTTGCAAGGGAAAACGACGTAATTTATGTCACTCGGAATGTTCTTCGCACTGAAAACATCCCCCCGTTCTTTTCATTCCAAAGTGTCACCGGCAGATATATGACCTCCTATTAGGGGAGATTCCGAGTATAGGCGGATCTAGACATTACACGATCATTTCGAGACTTTCATTTCGTGTTTCAATGACGGCATCTACATATAGTATTTTTCATTTATTTCTACTAAGGGGCCCTGCTGAGTTGGCCACGAAGACCCATTCTGTTCAGGGTTAGTCACACTCACGGGTCAACACCTACGCGACGGCCTCCACGCATGAAGTACGAGCCTGGGTAGGACTCTGGCCTTATAGTTAGTTTCCCCTGGGAATCAACCTTCTGGCGCCCCTGGACGGTCTGCGCACCGTGCGACATAAGCCAATCGATTGCGCACTCTGACTAACAGTCGGGGGAGTCTGGAAGCAGTGCTGTTTCCTATAGAGCGGGGGTGGTTGCGGATCTTACGGCGACTGCTCTTGAAACGACCATCGGCTACCCGATCCTGGGTGAACAGCCGGGCAAAGGATGCCGTGGTCCGCGATATATTCGGTATACACCGTTTCACCGTTTTGTAAGGGAGAGGACCGCGCAAGCGACCTCGAACTCGTAACCAATCGAGAGACCGGAGTAATCTGGTCGCAATTGGAAGTAAGGTCGTGAGTGTAAGCCCGCTGGGTAGCTTTCCTGGCTATCTCGCTGTTAAGGCGTTGACCTCTTACGGGTTTGTGGCGGAGCTTGACGGTGGACTGTTTTGTCCTAAGTCTTCTGCGCTCACTCCAGGGAGATAGAACGACTAATCGTTAAAACTTCTAGCTGTACTTGAGGATTTCTTTTGGAAGCTCATGGGCCTTTGCTGAGTTGTCCACGAAGACCCATTTGTTCGGGGTCGGTCACACTCACGGGTCAACACCCGTCCGGCGGCCTCCACCCATGAAGTGCGAGCCCGAGTAGGATATGGCCTAAGGACCAGTTTCCCCCAAAAGTGAATCTTCTGGCGCTCCTGGACGGTTCGCGCATCGTGCGGTGTCAGCCAATCGATTGTGCATTCCGACTGACAGTCGGGGGAGTCTGGAAATAGTACTGTTTTCTATAGTAGTTGTTCACCTTACGGCGATTGCCATGCTCTTAACCCCTAGAGCCACAATTGGCCGATATCGGCCACAACACGATTCAGCGTGACGACCCTGTTTTAATTTAATTTGAATTTAATTTGTTTTATTTTATTATGTTTTATTGTGTTAATATGTTTTATATTAATTATGGGTACAGTGGTTTGGCAGTAATTATTGTTTTGGTGAGACAGTGTCATAATTCAATTTTTTTACTAATTTTTATTAAATTTTTTTGGGACATCCACTTGTTAATCGGCTAATGGGCCGAGGCCTGAAGGGTTAAAACGACCATCGGCTACCCGATTCCAAGTAAACAGCCTGGCAAAGGATGCCGTGGTCTACGATAGATACGGTAGACACCGTTTCACCTCTGCGTAAGGGAGAGGACAGCGCAAGCGACTTCGATCCGTAACCAGACTGGAGTAATCTGGTTGCAACTGGCAGTAAGGGCGCGAGAGTCGGCCCACTGGGTGTTTTACCTGGCTATCTCGCGGTAAGGCGTTGGCTTCTTACGGGCATGTGGCGGAACTTGGCGGTGGATTGTTTGGTCCTAAGTCTTCTGCACTCACCTCACGGGAGATAGAACGATCAAATTTCGTTAAAACTTCCTGAGGTGACAGGTTCGCCCGTTGTAGTCGAGAGCTCTAGTTATACTTGGAATGTTTTTAGATTTGTTTATCTACAAATAACCTAAACGTTTTGTTTTTAACCCTTACTAGGTAGAATCTGTACCAAGGAGGACTCCCATCACTTTGTTCACAATAATAAAATAATGAACAAAAAAAAAATAATCATTAGCCGATAAATATATATAAAAGGTACATATGTGTTTTACTTTCCCGCAGAGGAAAAGTATTTTGAACGCGATAGAAACAAAATTCCGTGATGAAGACTGATATATACATTTTGATCCCTTCCGTGACGATTAAGACCATTTCCAGACCGAAGTCTGTCTGTGAGTCGGTGTGTCTCTGTGTGTGTGTGTTCAAGTTCAAGTTCTTTATTGTGTGAATTATTAAAAAAAGTTTAAGTAACAAACTGCCCAGAGAGCATACAACATTTCGTTTAAGAAGAAACTTCATAAAGTAGAAGCTATAAAAGGCGCAATCAACAAGCAGTAAAACTAAAACCATCGACAATTAAAATAATCAATATCAGAAATGATCAAACAAAAGCAATAATCATCAATAATCAGATAATCAATCAAACTAATTTTTATAATGTTTTGTCCAAGAAGAATCTAAATACATTATAATTACATTTAAATATAAGATACCATATAACTTAAACAATCAATAAAATAATTAATTCAAGCTAAAACAATCAACAAATGAAATAATCAGTATACGCATTACATTAAAATAAAGGGGCTGTAAATATGTCATTTTGTAAAATTTATAAATTCCTCAATAGAGTAAAACGTATTTGTTGTAAAAAAATCCTTTAAAAGTTTTTGGAACGTTCTGAGGTTGCTATTGTCTTTTATGTTACATGGTAGGCGGTTAAAATAATAAGGCCCTGAGAATGTGTATTTCTCGACGATAGCGCCCAAACGCTTCATTATTTATTATTATTATTATTTATTCCGTAGCCGGCGATTGGGGAGGGGGTCGCCCTCGCAGCCAATACGCTGCTGTCGGTGCCGCTGGATCTCGTACTCCATTCACGATTCGCTTCCATTCTTGACGATTTTTTGCCACGTCTCGAGCATCCCTAGCCGACAATCGTTGATTTTTAAGGTCGTCTTTGATGGTATTTAGCCAGGTTTTCTTCGGTGCCGATCGCTGAATTCTCCATTCTGTCGGACGGTCTCGCCAAAGAAGTTTACGTGGCAAGCGATTGTCGTTCATTCGGCAAACATGGCCGAACCATCGTAGTCGACGTTTTTGTACTTCTTCTTCGATCGTTGTTACTAGATCGCATCTTTCTCTAATGGTCTCGTTTCGAATTCGGTCGCGGAGTGAGACACCGAGAATCTGCCTCAAGCATCGCATTTGGAAGACTTCGAACTTTTTGAGGTCCGATTGTAGTAACGTCCACGTTTCCGATCCATAAAGAAGAATGGGAAGAACCAACGTTCGGTATAGTCGTACTTTGGTTTTGATGGTAATATTCATTCGCTTCCATATGCACCACTTGAGCGAGGCGAATGTTGCTGTTGCCTGACCGATCCGGCTATGGACATCGGCCGTCGAAGCCACTTTCTTTTCCGTAACCAACGATCCTAAATACTTGAATTGTGGGACCTGTTCGATTTGGGTTCCATCGAGGTAAACGCTGGCCTTCGAACCGTCCGTAGTGAGCACTTTGGTCTTATCTGCATTGATTTTCAATCCATATGATTGAGCAATTCCGGATATGTCGTATAAAATGTCCGTTGCTTCGGCATCAGTGTCGGCGAAAACGGCGCTATCATCAGCGAACATCAAATCGGTTATGAAGTTTGATTCGTCGAATCTAACTCCGCGTCGACCGTCGAATGCTCTCCGCATAATCGCGTCGATCACCACGTTAAAAAGTAGCGGCGATGCGACGTTCATATGATTGAGCTGAAATTTGGCATGCAGGCATCATACGATCATGGCAAGAGTTGAAAAGATTGTAGTTGAAATGGGTCCACCAGAGGGCGCGCTGGTCATAATTCAATCTCAAAATATTGCAGTTAGAGACTTGAAATTCGGTACACAGATGCCTTGTTGGATCGAAATCACGTCGTGAAATTTGGATAGTAGGTATATCTCGCATACAAGCGACGAAACGGAGACAAAAAAATGTGAAATACTGCCGTCGTATTTAAGAAAATACTTCTTTTTTAAAAAAATATCATTTTAATATCACGGAAATACTACAAAGTACTAAAAAATACTACTTTTGCTATTATAGTCACTCTACACATGGTCGGGCGAAGGAGGGGTTGGGGGAGTTGGCGGGGGGATTAGTAGAGGGGGGTTAGAGGGAGGGGTTGTAGGGTTTGGAGTGCGGGGGGTGGGGGGGTGTTGGGGAGGAGGATTGGGGAGATTGGGTTATTCGGAGGGGCGGGGGGGGGGGGGGGGGGAGGGGGTTCTCTGCTGGAAAGTCTTGGGGTTAAACAACCGGTTTCTTAAATAATATAGGTATCACCTGTCAGAGTTTTTGTAGCGTACCTAGATCTCCTCATTTTATTATATTTTTTAATGTCGGAATATCATTAGTAAACGATCTATATCTTTTAGGCCTTAATTAATTAACTATTTAAAACTGATATGGTGTAAGATTTGATGATTTATATTACCGAAAGAAAGCCAAAAATGATAATAGATTGATAAATTCTTTGGAAATTGGCGACTATTAATTATATTAAGCGTTGCATGGTTTAAAAAATCCTACAGAACTATTTCCCTATTAATTAAGCAAAAAAGTAACGGAATAGGGAAGTCTACTTGGTAAAATATAGTAAAACATTTTGTTTAAATATTCGTCGCGAAACGTGCAATTATACCTATAGTATGTTTTCTATTAATTTAATTCATTGGTAATTATACTGAAATTATACTGAAATTTTGTAATTATACTGTATAATAATTAATTATTTTGTATGTAAAATTAATTATTTTGTAATTATACTAATGGCAAATTTTGTAATTATACTGAAAAATTATTGTGAATCGGACAAGTTATTAAATTGTTTTTAAATATCAGTTAAAATTAACAAATTGTTAATTTTAACAATTGTTAAAATTAACAATTAACATGTTGTTAAATTTCATATCTGCTTGGAAAATTGTGAAAGTTACTCCCCGAACATTTCAGAATTTGTATTTTATTATGTTGATTATTATGTTTATTAACAAAAATACAGGTAAGTTATTAAGAAGTTATTAACAAAACTACAGATTTTATTTGAATCTAGTTATATTGACTGGTTGATTATCTAGCGTCGCGTTTAGCCACATTTTTTTATGCCTTAAAATAATTACAATTAATTAAAACGTGAGACCGCTCTGAGAGTTACGCTTAATCTGCTTTACCATTAACACCCTTATACCACCACTTCGGAAAGACAATTTTACTGTGATCAAACGTTTCGTGCCCGCCCGCTCGCCAGCGCATACGCACGCGGAATCTGTATTGATCAAACCCTACAAAGGAGACTTTGCCTATTTCTTCGCGGGTTCTTTCAGATATTTTTCTGAGATAGTATGTCGCCTTAACAGCCGTTGAAATGCATTTCTTGTGGAAAACGGAAAGGGCATCGCAAATTCGGACGACCAAAGCAGTGAAGGATTTTTTTGTTTGGTTAATGACCTAAATGTACTTGAACTCATCGACTGGAAGACCAAACCCCAGGATAGTGTGGAATCGAAATATTTTCTTGATGAAAGTAATCGTGTCTTGATAATGTGATATTTTTTATTGATGGTGATCCTGCTTTAAAACGGCCATACGGATGTTCTAAAGATTGACGCTCCTCAGCTTCCATTGGAATCTTGGAAACGTGCCCTTGATTCCGAAAGACGTCAGACAGTCACTAAAGTGTTATAGTCACTAAGGCGTCAGACAGTCACTAAAGTGTTATAGTCACTAAGGCGTCCGACAGTCAATAAAGTTTTATAGTCACTAAGGCGTCAGACAGTCACTAAAGTGTTATATCACTAAGGCGTCAGACAGTCACTAAAGTTTTATAGTCACTAAGGCGTCAGTCAGTCACTAAAGTGTTATAGTCACTAATGCTTCAGACAGTCACTAAAGTGTTATAGTCACTAAGCCGTCAGACAGTCACTAAAGTGTTATATCACTAAGGCGTCAGACAGTCACTAAAGTGTTATAGTCACTAAGGCGTCAGTCAGTCACTAAAGTGTTATAGTCACTAATGCTTCAGACAGTCACTAAAGTGTTATAGTCACTAAGCCGTCAGACAGTCACTAAAGTGTTAAGTCACTAAGGCGTCAGACAGTCACTAAAGTTTTATAGTCACTAAGGCGTCAGACAGTCACTAAAGTGTTATATCACTAAGGCGTCAGACAGTCACTAAAGTGTTATAGTCACTAAGGCGTCAGTCAGTCACTAAAGTGTTATAGTCACTAATGCTTCAGACAGTGACTAAAGTGTTATAGTCACTAAGCCGTCAGACAGTCACTAAAGTGTTATAGTCACTAAGGCGTCAGACAGTCACTAAAGTTTGATAGTCACTAAGGCGTCAGACAGTCACTAAAGTGTTATAGTCACTACGGCGTCAGACAGTCACTAAAGTGTTATAGTCACTAAGGCGTCAGACAGTCACTAAATAAATCGAGCGCTCGCACACAAAATATGATAATGAAAAGAGAGACTTCTGATAAGTAGATATAGTCTAAAAGTCATAACGTAAAAACTGAAAAGTGGCGGTATAATAGTTTTGCACTGTTGCGGGTGGTTTGTTTGTTTATATAGGTAGCAAACACTGTTTAATAAGGTCCCCTGTAGTGGGTCGTAAAGTGGCCATGAGGCGGAAGTCCCTTTTATTAAATTGTATGTAAAGAAAAAGAAATTGGCCCCATAAAGTGGGATCAAGGAGGGATCCCTAGGAATTTCATAGTGTGGGAGGGAGCGGCGGGTTGGAAGACAGTAGAGACGAACGGAATGTTTTGTTTGCTCTAATAGTCTAGTTAAAATAGGATTTTATATTGCAAAAGTCAGATCACTAACCTTGGGAGCTAATGGGCCGAGTGTATACAGTTGAGCCACTATGACAAATATGTTAGGGTCTCTACGCAGAAGTGCGAGAAAGGGTAGGACTCTGTGCCTGCTGGTCTGTTCCCTGGTAATCACCCTTAGGTGCTCCTGGACGGTTTGAGCACCGTGCGGCGTCAATCAAACGACTGGGCATTTCGACTGCTAACCGGGAGAGTCTGGAAGCGGCTTTGTTTCCTATAGAGCTGGTGTGCTTGGTAACCTTCTGGCAGCCGCTCTTGAAACGACCATTCGGCTACCCGATACCGGGTGAACAGCAAGGCAAAGGACGCCGTGGTCCGCGATAGAGAATCACCGCTACACTAGGGAGAGGACTTCGCAAGCCACCTCGATCCGTAACCAGTCGGGAGACCGGAGAAATCTGGCTGTAACTGGAGGGAAGGGCGCGAGTGTCGGCCAGCTGGTTACAAACCCGGTTTCTCGCGGTAAGGCGTTGGCTTCTTGCGGGAGAGTGGCGTAACTAGACGCTGCTTTCTCCTTATATGAGAGTAAGGGGTCGCGATACGTACCCTATGACACCCGGGTGGAGAAAACGATTCTAACAATACGACACACGGTACAAGCGTTTAGTAGATACAATGGAATATAGAAACGGAAAACATACATACATGAATCCTGAACACATAACAATCTTTTTGGGCATTCGTGTAAAATACACTTGTTATATATTAATTTGCCAACATAAACATTTAGTCGCAATAAACCTGACGGTATTGTCGTAACCTAATGCCAAGAATAATAATAATATATATTACAATACAATAACAATAATTATATATATTTCAATACAATACAATAATAATATAATACAATATCAATAAGCTTATTGTTCTATATTGTGTGCAATATTTTGTTTCAAACAAACAAACCACCGTTTATCCTGGGTAAAAATTCAATCACCAATGTAAGGTAGTCCGCATGGACTCTACCGGGATAAAACCACGAAGAGAATAGGGATTGTATCCCTCCTCCTTTTCGCCTTCCTATCCCCCCTCCCCCCTTCCTTGTTTCCCACCGGCCTGACGTTGGTTGTGGAGCGCAAAAAGAGATACTGCCGGAATGCGGTCAGCCGTCCTTATGGCTAGAAGCGATCCAATCTCAACAATCTATGGCGGACGCTTGCGCGGATTTTCGACGTCGAAACTTTTGTAGATTTTGGATAAAATAGATATGTGAAATTTTTGTTTGAAGCTTACTGACGTGAAAACGTCGCGATTGGTCTTCTTTGACTATCTCTACAGCATTTGAATCGATTATTTTGGAGTACCTAACAAAAAGTAAATTTTACAAAAGAGATAAAAAACCCTTTTTCTTAAAATGTTACAATACTTCGTTGTATTATTTTGTAAATTTAAATGCATTATTACTTTAAGAAAAGATTTACTCCATGAAAACAGTTGAAAATGTAATACTATCCTAGAAAAAAAAGAAGATACTTACACTGAGAAAAATATTAGAGTGATTTTTAATATTACAGTTTTATACGAAATAACGATGTTTCAATCGTAATTTTGTTGAATTACAAGGAATTTTGTTGAAACTCCATTGCTCGATTATATGCATAAATATTTTCCGTAGGTACTGTATAACACGGAAATAACACTATACTGTAGTTTCAACATGATCCATGTGTCCGACTATAACCGAACGTATAGTAGGTACAGGTCCCGCAATTAGAGCTGGCACGTTCACAGTACTCACACTAATGCAATGTCACTATACAACGTGTTTCAAAATAAATGCAATAATTTTAAAATATCTACCTATATATAGGTGGATATTATATTATATATTACAAATATAACCTTATATAATTACCGTAACAACTTTTTAATAAGTCTAGTTATTTAATGATCCTTAATGACCGATTGACCTAATTACGAATCGCCCAACTAAGTGCGTTGCCCCATTAAACAATCATTAACACGTTTCAAATATATTTATTTCATGTAAATACATATCTAATGTTCACATACTGAACGTGAATGCACAATAATAGTACTTTTCATATCATAGTATTGTAAAAATACTATGATAAAATAACAGAAAAATTTCAATAAAAATGTACCTGAGATAAAAAGGATAAAGAGAATACCACGAATATACAGAATACGACGAATACCACAATACCACAGAATACCAGAATACTAACATATCTAATGAATGTAATAAAATTCATTTATTTAAAATTCACTCTAATGTTGTTGTATTATAATTAATAACCTGATGTATTATAATTAATAATGCTTCTAACCAGAATCGTAAGTTAAATCTTCTACCCCACTCAAACTTCCATCGCTCGAAGAACTTGATGTGTCGCAGTCGGAATTTCCTAGTGTTATTATAAGTGTGTCAGTGAAATTATCCATTTTTGGTTCTAGTTTAACATATTTTTCCTCGTGTTCTCTCGTCTTTCTCCAAACGTCACTAAACATTTCAAGGGTAATAGACTCTGCTTCTTTTCTAAATAATTCTTCCACATTTAACAAGTTAAACTTAACATTTTGTGATGCAACCTTACATTTAATAATACCCCACAGTAACTCTATTGGGTTTAGTTCTGGATGGTAGGGCGGTAGGCGCAGTACACTGTGTCCGTGATATTCGAGGATTTTATCAAGTACAAATTGTACATGGTTTGGCTTATTTTTTTTAATAATATCGTATAGTATTGGTTTGTACTACTACATGCTGTCGTGTTAGAAGCGAGATCCCAAGGTCGCGATTTACCGAAAGAACATTGTGTTTTAACATTCCGACAAGATAACTACCGCTATGCTAACACCGTTACGCTTTATTTCAATTCATACGTGTGGACCATAGTTCGAGTTATAAGTATACGTATTTTTATTATTATTATTACTTATTTATACCGTAGCCGGCGATTGGGGAGGGGGTCGCCCTCGCAGCCAATACGCTGCTGTCGGTGCCGCTGGATCTCGTACTCCATTCACGATTCGCTGCCATTCTTGACGATTTTTGGCGACGTCTGGAGCATCGATAGCCGATAATCATTGATTCTTAAGGTCGTCTTTGATGTTCTTTAGCCAGGTTTTCTTCGGTGCTGAATTCTCCATTCTGTCGGACGGTCTCGCCAAAGAAGTTTACGTGGCAAGCGATTATCGTTCATTCGGCAAACACGGCCGAACCATCGTAGTCGACGTTTTTGTACTCCTTCTTCGATCGTTGTTATTTGATCGCATTTTTCTTTAATGGTCTCGTTTCGAATTCGGTCGCGGAGTGAGACACCGAGAATTTGCCTCAAGCATCGCATTTGAAAGACTTCGAATTTGTTGAGATCCGATTGTAGTAACGTCCACGTTTCCGATCCGTAAAGAAGAATGGGAAGGAATACGTAATGCTTATTTAAACATGCGTATTTCCGTTTATTATTACATCGATATATTTTTCTGAGTGTACCGTTAATTGATGCGGAGATTTTCTTGTATTTTTTGGCGATAATGGGGAAAATGTCAAAGAATATCAAAGAATAGCAGAGGTTAAGAAATAGAGAGAGAGAGAGAGAGAGAATAAAAAAGAGAGATGAGAAATAGCAGAGGTTGTATGCTGAATTGGAAATCTAAGCAAACAGAATGTTGAATACTTCAAATAGGCCATTTCCTCCTGCGAATATTGGCGTGAATCTACCTTTAGCTATAGGACCTAACGCAGGCCGAAGATGTGTTGGTCGCTGCTTATTAGCTATTATCACAGAAGCCACGGATAATGGGTCCTATCGATTAGTAACCAAAATTTGAATTTTAAAGCGCATATATACCAGAAGAGAATTTTCTATATGCAAAAGGAAAATGTTCAACCAAGTTTTCATTTCAACGTTTCTTGTGTTGGGTCTTCTTAACACGCTTTTATTAGGGCGACCTGCCATGTATGTAACTATGTAATGGAATCTAAGGTAACTAATTTATCTTCCAAGGATCGTACCATCTTCCAAGGATCGTAGCGTCATGAAAATTGGCAGCTGTATGTAGTTCTGATGACAATACAATAATATGGTACTGTCGAACTGATCTGATGATGGAGTCGGAATATATGAAATGGAACTTCATGATGGAACATCGTATCATAGCTGTATTTGGCCTTGTTAGAAGCTGTCTTGGAATGAACTTTGACCACGATTAGGTTTCAAAGTCTGATGATGTGGTTTTTACATGCATTTATAAAAGCATGTTTTTAGTGTTTTTTTTTAAACTATTTTTTTATTTAATTCAATTATATTAAAATATATACTTTAACTTGTTACGTGGACATTTTATATGTAGATAATTGTATACTCTGACTATTTCAATTTGATACTTTAACTATTTATTGCGATATTATTTTTCCATTTATTGCGATTCTTTATTATTATTATTGATTATTTTTCTATTTATTGCTATATTATATTATAATTATTATTCAATTTGATTATTTCACCATTAATTAAATGTTATTTTTTCATACGTAATGATTATTTACATTTCACGTGTTATTAAAATTCCTTTACCACCACCTATCTTATCATATGATGGGTATGTTTTAGATATTTTTCGTAGACTTACAGACTAAAAGACGCATTTACCTACATATAGATTACTTAGTTTTTAGATGAATAATTAACTTGTACCTACAGTGTGGTGTACGGGAGCTAATAGGCCCTTGCTGAGTTGGCCACGAAGACCCATTCTGTTCAGGGTTGGTCACACTCACGGGTCAACACCCATCCGGCGGCCTCCACGCATGAAGGCGTGGCCTTAGGGCTAGTTTCCCCTAGGAATCAACCCTCTGGCGTTCCTGGACGGTCTGCGCACCGTGCGGCGTAAGCCAATCGATTGTGAACTGACTAACAGTCGGGGGAGTCTGGAAGCAGTACTGTTTCCTATAGAGCAGGGGTGTTTGAGGACCTTACGGCGACTGCTCTTGAAACAAACTTAGTCGTTTCAATAGCAGCCGGGCAAAGGATGCCGTGGTCCGCGACAGATTCCGTTTACACCGTTTCACCGCTTCGTAAGGGAGAGGACTGGGCAAGCGACCTCGAACTCGTAACCAGTTGAGAGACCGGAGTAATCTGGTCGCAATTGGAAGTAAGGGCGTGAGTGTAAGCCCGCTGGGTAACATACCTGGTTATCTCGCGGATAAGGCGTTGGCCTCTTACGGGCATGTGGCGGAGCTTGACTGTGGACTGTTTAGTCCAAGTCTTCTGCGCTCACTTCACGGGAGATAGAACGACCAATCGTTAAAACTTCCTGAGGTGACGCGTTCGCCCGTTGTAGTTGACAACTCAATTTGTACCTACAGTGTTTATTATTATTAGTTAATTTTTAATATTATTTGATGCCTAGCATATTTTAAAAATTAAGTAGTCTAAGCACAAGCCACAGTTCACTTGGTACGCTTGCCTTAGTACGGGCCTAGGCCTAGTTAGGCAGCGTTGATTTAAAGAAATTGTGGTCTGAGGTGCTTCTTATTTTAATACTGTTTACATTAAAGTACTGCAGTGAAAACATGTTCTTTTCTTTATAAATAATGAAAAAATAATTTAAAAAATGCATAAATTAATATTATTAAGATCTGTGGCGACGAAATCTTCAACGAGAATGGGATAGAGATTACCGTTGACTACGTAACGACTAATATTGGCGGTTTGCTCCCGGAGCGCACAGTCATATTATTTTCTAATTCGAACGCATCCTAATATCGATACCATATATCTCATTATTACCATAGATACATAGACGGCCGATAGAATAATTTCGCGCGTCATTTCGCGGATATTTCTGGTAAAATTCCATTGACAAACATCATCATTTTTTTTTTGGAGGAATCATCAAAATTTTTATTGGTTTTTATGAAAATATCTAAATATTTTTTTATGTAAATAAGCAAAACGAAATATGTATTACATTTGATAGAGAAACTAATAAATATCACGATAGTATTTACAATTTCTAAATAGGGTACCGTATTTCTCCGTAAGAAAAGTACTAGTTAGTAATGTCGAGTTTTTTTCACTTTTTCGATTTCCTCATATTTATTCATAATTATCTAATTGTTTTACGAAATGATGTTTCAATATTCTATAGGTATACAAAATTTCAATGCGATCATTGCACAGTTATTTTTTTTATGATTGCTATAGTAGTTCCATAGTTATAGTACTTTTTATCGAGCGCGGCGATATTGAAAGAAATTCCAATAAATTGCCGCGGTCTGCCATGAAATTATGCCGCTACTCGATGGGTTTACTCAATACCTATTTACGTAACCATAATATTTAGGTATTATATTTTTTTTCTCCAATAAAGTGTGCCACTGTGCGTCGCGGCGCCATATTATGTCCATAGCTTCTATAAATAGGTGTTTACATAGGCGGCGGGTCGTTGGCCGCGGAGAGGTGTGGATTTTGACACCCGGCAGCGCCATAATAGGCCCGCCCGCCGACCAATCGCAGCGCGTCGAGGAGTGAAATTTCACACCAGAGGCGTCAATTTGTTCACTTTGCCCCGCCAACCGCCGCGCGAGCGGAGAAAGGGCAGAGTCGCAGCACTGGTTTTCAACACACTGTGCGCCTTGGAGGAAAGCCGGCCAATAATAATCGCGTGGCAGTTTTACTCAAAAGAGGCAAGGTAAAGCAATCTACATAGAGAGTTATAATCGCTTGTTTCGTGTGCCAAGATGCACACTGAGAAATATATGTGACCTGGTCTATGAAAAGGGGCCTTCGGAGAATCGATATATAAGCCGTAGATATGCCCTCAGATACAAATAAGTTGGCTCCATACCCTGTGCTCGTAAAATATGTGACAGAGAACAATAAATTGAACATATAGAGTTGTCAACTACAACGGGCGAACCCGTCACCTCAGGAAGTTTTAACGATTAGTCGTTTTCTCTCTCCCGTGAATTGAACGCAGAAGACTTGAACAAAACAATCAACCGTCAAGCTCTGCCACATGCCCGTAGGAGGCCAACGCCTTTAGCCGCGAGATAACTTCCAATTGCGACCAGATTACTCCGGTCTCTCGATGGTTACGAGTTCGAGGTCGCTTGCGCGGTCCTCTCCCTTACGAAGCGGTGAAACGGTGTATACCGAATCTATCGCGGACCGCGGAATCCTTTGCCCGGCTGTTCACCCACGATCGGGTAGCCGACGGTCGTTTCAAGAGCAGTCGCCGTAATGTCCGCAACCACCCCCGCTCTATAGGAAACAGTAGGTACTGCTTCCAGACTCCCCCGACTGTTAGTCAGAGTGCACAGTCGATTGGCTTACGCCGCACGGTGCGCAGACCGTCCAGGAGCGCCAGAAGGTTGATTCCTAGGGGAAACTACCCTAAGACCAGAGTCCTACCCGGGCTCGCACTTCATGCGTGGAGGCCGCCGGATGGGTGTTGACCCGTGAGTGTGACCAACCCTGAACAGAATGGGTCTTCGTGGCCAACTCAGCAAGAACCCATTAGCTCCCTATACAGCAATCTTCAACGATCAGCGATTCCAGAGGTAAAAATTCATAAATATATTTCCAGTTTAAGTTGAAAAAAACCACGGGAAACACGTTTTTTTCGGCCGTCTAAACCAGGCTCCCCCTTGAATAAATAGCCTATTTCACAAAATCATCCATATATACAACATGTCGTATGGGTATAATTCTAATCTATACTAATATTATAAAGAGGTAAAGTTTGTGACGTTGTAGGAAGTAATCTCTGGATCTACTTAACCGATTTTGAAAATTCGTTTACCAATAGAAAGCCACGTTATTTGTGAGTGTTATAGGCTATATATTAATCCGAAAAATGAAAAGACTTTTTCGTGGTTGGTCGGATTTGAAAAGTAAGTCGGAGAATAAACGGTCGAACGGAAACGTTTCTAACTAATGCTGCCTTAACGATGAGAGATATATGATTAAGTTCTAGAGAAAAATTGTAGTGCTTGATAATGCCTACAAAAAAGTCAGCGGCAGCATATGTCTAACTTTTATATTTAAGTCACAAAAAGTAGTATTTTATATTAAAAAAACCATCTCAGAGTATGAGATGGTTTTCATAACGATCAAATCACTGTTGATAATAATTTTGTAGAATGCAATGATAGATCAGAGGAGGACAAAATGCTAACAATATTAGAAATATACTTGCTGATTAGTTCGTGTCAGAATCTGGTTCATCTATACTAATATTATAAAGAGGTAAAGTTTGTGAGGTTGTAGGAAGTAATCTCTGGATCTACTAAGCCGATTTTGAAAATTCTTTTACCAATAGAAAGCCACGTTATTTGTGAGTGTTATAGGCTATATATTAATCCGAAAAATGAAAAGACTTTATTGTGGTAGTCGGATTTGCAAAGTCGGAGAAAAAACGGTCGAACAAAAAGGTTTCTAACTAACGCTGCCTTATTAACAATGAGAGATAATATGATTAAGTTAGAAAAGTTGTAGAGCTTGGTAGTGCCTACAAAAAAGTCAGCGGCAGTATATGTCTAAATTTTAAATTTAAGTCACTAAAAGTAGTTTTTTTATATAAAAAAATAATTTAAATCGTTAGGTCATGTTTATTGGTCATATTATCAACAATTATGAATTCTCATCAAAATAAGTAAATTTATCGTCTCACGTGTTTAAAACCAAAGACTTCTCCCTTTTTCTTCATATAATTTCCCTATTACTGCATAAATAGTTAAAGAGATAATACGCTCACAAATAAGACACTCACAAGAAGACACTTACAAATAACAGTATTATAGTCAAATTGGCATGCAAATACATACATACATAATAATACATATGCAGTAAAAATATAACCCTTCTTTTGGCAGTCCGGAAATAGATCATAGCACTCAGTACTAACCGAACCACACTCATAATTGCATCACAGGTAAAAAGTTTTACCGCCCAACAAAGTGGGCACGGGTCAGCTAGTATTACATACACTAATGAGTTGAGCTCTGATATTAATATTTATTTACACAAGCTGAATTAATTGCTGTTGTCTGTTGTTAATTGCAAGTCCCCAGTTGTTACACTACTGGGTACACCTTTATACAAAAATGCATATTTTTCTTTATATAATTTTACCATGCATCTAGCATGCAGAGAATATTAATTTGAGTATACCGCATTGCAGTGATTTTGTATCGGTATTTTAAATTAATGTATTATTATATTATCCTCGATGACACACATCTAAATAAAAAGTAACAAAAGTCGAGTCCCTCAGAGCAACTGATGCATAAAATACAAGATTAACCGAAACGACGCGTCTTCGTTTTTTGTTTTTCTCAATACAAAACTCTTCTTTTTTTCGGCCGCGGCTCTCGCTGTCAGAATGACGCCGACGAAAAAAAAAGATGGTGGATGATTTTGGCTGGTGACAACGATTATAACGCCCTGGGACGGGTCCATCGTCTTCATTTCGGGGGATCGGGTTTAAAAAAAGATGTTTTTAGCCAGCTAGTCTCGTCTGGTATTGCCGCCTCATCAAAAGATTTGCTAATGGTGTAATTTGGAGTGGATGATTATATAGGATACTAACAGGTATTACCGGACATATCTAATAGTCAGCAGATAAAATATCGTAAAGAACAAGAACAAGAACTATTTCGATTTGCGATCGCTGTTACTCAACCGATTTACATCATCTACATATGGTCGCAATACACTGAGAAAAACATAACGCTGTAATACACGGAAATACTCATGTTTCAAAAGGGATTGCGTAGATAGCATGGACTGTGGTCCCTACGTATGAATCAACGTGACGCGTAACGGCGTAGTTACAATTTTACGGGCATGGTAACCACACAGTGGATTCATTACGATGCAAAACGAGATCTTGCTTTTACCATGACAGCATGTCATTACAAATTACATATGTAAGGTTATAGTCAGTTACTTAAAACATGTTGAAGATATATGATACCGTTATTTTCGTATTACACTTACGGAGCATGCTGAAACATAAAATCGAGTAATAGAGTTTCAACGAGTTTCTATTTTTATTTTTCTCAGTGTAGATATTATAATAAATAGTAAACGAACTTATATGGAGCACAGATCTTGTAGAGAAGTCCTCGTGAAACTAATATGCAGCTTTTAGCCTTTAAGAAGAAAAAATAAATTAATATGGCTTAGCTGCTTTACAACTTGGTCGATTAGATATCCCTATGTAACCAGCAGTGTTGGGTCAATCGATTAAATATTTCAATCGACTAATCAATCACGATTGATTTAGTCCCGACTAACGTTAATCACGATTGAAGTAATCGCGACTAAATCAATTAATCATTAATCGTTCAATCGTCAATCGCGACTAACTTGCTCTTTAGATGCCACCCGACAATTCTTTCTCGTCGGTCGATCGGTCGGTCGGTCGCCTAATGGTCGGTCAGTCGGCCGGTCGGACGGTCGATCGATCGGTTGGTCGGTCGGTTGGCCGGTCGGTCGGTCGGTCGTTGCTTCAGTCGGTCGGTCAACCGGTCGGTCGGACCAGTCGACCGGCCAGCCGGTGACCAGTCGGTCGGACCGGCTGACTGTCCGGCCCACAGATCGACGAGAAAGAATTGTCGGGTGGCATCTAAAGAGTAAGTTAGTTGCGATTGACGATTGAAGCATTAACGATTAAATTGTTTTAGTCGCGATCACTTCAATCGTGATTAACGATTATAGTCGCGACTAAATCAATCGTGACCGCTTTCGAGAATATCAATCGCAAACGTTTAATCGTCAGTCGTGACTAACGATTAAAACTAATCAATCGTTAGTCACCGAATGACGATTAAACGAATCAATCGTTAGTCGTCCATCGCGATTAACGTATTCAATCGTCAATCTTTAGTGGACTAAATTTTGCCCAACACTGATAACCAGCGATGTGGTGACGTAGCTAACCTATGAGATATGGTTGCCAACCACTGAATTCTATACGAACGTCAATAAAGAAACAACATAGCACTCTCATAACAAATTCTCCCACAAACCACAAACATCTCCACTCAAACTACTCTTTTATCGACAGTCGATCGGTCGCAGCGTCCCGCGGTCGCTTGGTTTACTTTTAACACCGATTAGATTACACGGCGAGATTAAAAGGGACGTCGGGACGCGGCTATCCCGTCCTGCGTTTACTTTTTGTCGCAAAAGAGACACCGAAAAGGCGATCAAACATCGGTCAGCTTTTTTCACTCCTATTTTTAAACAAGTCGATCGGGCGTAGCAACATTGCTCATCAAGGAGAAAGACATATAGGTAAGGAAGGGAAATAGTATAATAATATTATCTCAATTCATAATTCGGGTAGTTCTATATTCGATTTATTCTAGTCCTCAAGTAGGGTAAGTGCCGGATAGTTGGCTCGGTCACGATTCCTCACATTTTCCGCAAATTCGTAATCTTATTTACGTAATCTTGGGGTGATGGGGGGGGGGGGGGCAGGCCGCTATATTACGTCTGTTGACATGGGGGAGGGGGAGGTCTAAAAATCCCAAAAACGTGATTACGTAATATGTGGATGGCCCCTAATTTCCGATTTTAGTTCACGAAGAAACGCAATCGAGCCTAATATCATAAATTGCTAAGAGAACATACAGTATTTAAAATGGTAAAATTCATAATGCGAGTACTATAAATAGAATAGTTAAGATAAGGGTATTAAAGTTTGAAGTGAAGGTTTTAAATAATCATTTTATTTTTGTATACCTTTACTATTGCGGATATATACTTTATTATTATTAAATCCTAAATTAGTAGCAATAGCTTTTGATAATTATTGCTATTGATAATTGACATTTAGTTTTATTTTGTAAGTACGATAGTATTTAGTCAATATTTAGGATGATATTTAGGTACGATATTATTTAATTGATTTCTCAAAATAATAAGGATAACAATAAATTGTTTACCCTAGAACAGGCAGCAGCCTAGTTAGGTTTTTATTATTTTAAATGAAAACTATAGTAAATTAAAAAATATATAAATTTATTTGGAATTGCTATACCTTGTTTGTTTGTTTGTTTATACTTACACTTTATTGTGAAAAAGTCACAATGGGCGGGTTAATTGTCATATGACAATCTCTTACAACCAACCCTACTATGACGTGTTATATGTATGTGTGCTTGTAACATGTCTGTAAGTGGGTGTCTTGTAATTGCATTCGATCGACAGAATTGGAAATGAAATTCCGTTAATTTGATCCCAACGGAAAATGGTGACCCAGCCGAGAATCGAACTCGGGACCTTACAATGTAAGATCGGGCGACCTAACCAATGTACCTTGTGAGTTTAATACGCGGAAAAATAACCATAAAAATGAGTTAAAATATCTTCATGACTTTTAGATTACGATATTTAAAATAACATAGCGCTGTGTCAATTCCTAAGTAAGTGAGTAGATGATTCATTAAAATTATTTCAAAATCTTTCAGGTTTTATTAATTATTCAGTCAGTTAAAAAACTCATTATTAAAATTTCTTAAATTTCAGTTTGTCGATTTCTTCACTTTGGTAATAAATGATTTATATTTTAGAGGAATAAAATAAATAAGGGAAACAATGAGACCAATACAAGCATTTTCGTCAATTTTCTCTGATATCCTAATTTGCATTGTACCTACACTGAGAAAAAGATAACGCTGTAATACGCGGAAATACGCATGTTTCAAGAGTGATTACGTATATTACATGGACTCTGGTTCATACGTAAGAATTAACATGAAGCGTTTACGGTGTTGGCGTGACGGCATTTACTATGTCACGGACATGTTGTGGAACAATTCCAGTAATGATACTGCCCTACGCTTTACTGTAGCAATACGCACAGAACAGGAATGCATACTACTGTAATGAAGTAATTTTAATATACTTACATACTAATGAGTGGATGAATCAGCTTTATTTGTAGACGAATCCGTACTTAAGTCGCTCACCTCAACCTAGAATGGTAATTCAAAATGTTAATATTGCCACCTCTTTTCGAAACGACAACCCAAAAAAACGTAATATTGTTTTATTACGTTGCGATCTCGAGTTTTTGTTCTGATATGACAGCATGTCATTTCATACGCAAGGTCGTAAGTCGGAACATGAATCATGTTGAAGCTACAGTATACTGTTATTTTCGTAATAACCGTAAAAAAACATGTTTTTATATATAATCGAATAACGACGTTTCAACAAAATTCCATGTTATTTAACAAAATTACGATTGTGACATTATCTTATGCATAAAAATGGATATTGGTATTTCTGTCCGAGCCTAATAGATCGATCACCATGAAAGTTGGCACATATATGTATTTTTTCATGGAGAAGGTTTTTATGATATCCGCTTCGTTGTAACTTACCACTAGATTGCGCTTCATCACATCTACTAATAATGCTTAACCGATCGCCATGAAAGTTGGTTGGCCATACATAGACATTTTATTGTAACTCGTTACTAAATGGTGCTGCAGCCAACTTCTTTACCGTTCAACCAATCGCCGTGAAAATTGGTAGACATAGGTATTTGAGCCCGGAAAATATTTTTGTGCTACGCCATATGTAATAAGGAATCCAATATTTTTCTCGGTGTATTTCTAACTATCTATATATATAAATCAAAGTCGGGTTTGTTCGAACACATAACTCGAGAACGGCTGGACCGATTTTCATGGTTTTTGATTTGTAGTATTTGTCTCCGTCCCGAATAGCAGAATAACTATTAAAAACGAAATTTGACGAAAAATTAAAATAAAAGAAAAAAAGTTTTTTCATACAAAATGTAAATCCGTGTTTTTCTCATGGTCAGTTCTACGTGGCATGTTCACATGTCGGAAAATCATCCGTTTTTTTTGTTCTTGCGCCTGATATAAAAACAAAAAATGACGTATATCACAAGGTGCTTCAATGAAGAGAATTAAACCGAGTGCATCCCATGCTGCACAATATGTAAATAGTTTATTTCAATCATGTCTTGCTGACACGCAATTGATATACTTAATTTTTGTACCTTTATATTTCTTTTTTTGTTATTATCCTAAAAAAGTAGTGAACTTAATATTTATTTTGCATTCATTGTATTATTTTCATAAAATCATAAATTAAGTTTAGCTTATCTGTAACACGATATTCATTGACGGTTAGGCGGTACGAAGTTCGCTGGGTCAGCTAGTATTTGTATAAATTAAACTTAAATATTTCATAATATTTCTGCTAAAGTAAGACTATAAATTATGTTTTTTTTTAAAATATATCTAACACTGTTATGGGCAAATAATTTAGAAATGCACACGTTGCTCGAAATAAGTACTTATGTACTTACTTCTCGAAACGGATTGAATGTGAGTGCGTTTTGTTGCCGGAAACTGACCCGTCATTAACCCGTTGTAAATTAATGACGCCTGTTAGTTATCGGAGGCTATCATGGGATAGCGTTAAATAACATAAGTGAACTCTTTTATGGTTGAAAACGCCGCCTTGAGGAACACCCGGAACGAACTGATTGCCACCCATAACTATTCATTTTTACGATGCGTTTAATGAGAAATGCGCAGTGTGGACGGCTTGGGTAGGCAATCGTGGAAAGGTATACTTTCTGCATATTATATTGATCAATTACATTTGACTATTATCTAATACTATCTCTGTGCACAGCGGTTGCCGCTTCTGCGAAGTCACGCATGCGCCATGTAAAAATATGAAAATATTTATCCGATTTTCGTAATTGTCGTAGTTTGCGCCCACAAGCGACGCAGCCTCCCCCCAATGTACTTGCCTGCGACTGAGGGGGAGATCGCGGGTGCGTACGTGGTGATTTATTTTTACATTAGGTAGTTTTCGAATGGTGGGGTGTGTTTGCTTTGCCTGGGATATTCACTTTGCCCGGGACTACCCTATATATTAAGGAATTCATTTATTTTTTGTACATTCAGCCCCATTGTGGATCAATAAACATTATGACGGAATGGTTGATTGAGCTAGGTGTACCGCGAATCTCTACTCTACAGTCGTCGTAAAGCAGTCTAAACTCCGAGTACACCATTGCAATCTTGATAATAGGGTGGATCAGCAGCACTCCTTATACTTGCCACAGTATCGTCGAGAAATGGACGACAGTTTTCTTCTTGATTCCTTTGAGTGTCGCTCTGCGCTCTCCTTGACCGAATTAAACGAAGGTTTGGTGAAGTGTCCTTTAATCTCCCCTTGACCTACGTATTATGATCAACGCGCACACCGAGCCGCTCTTATATCCTAGCCGCATCCTGCCCGTTGACCTAATTCGGGATAACATCTTCTCAATCTCCTCTTAACGTACGGTAAACTTATTTACTTACTTTATTTTCTTGTTGCTGAGGGCATATCTTAAATATATATACAACCCTGCTTGCTAAATGGACGTAAGATCTCTTCCTAATTATCATTATACTATGATTAATCAATCTAACAAGTTGTTACAAACTATGAACGTTGTTTATTGTCTAAAACACGTACGGTGAGTCGACCTTAGCCCATATTCGCTCTCCCGTCGTCATTTCGACCGTTCATGTAATTCGACACTCCTTCGCTTGCCAGAGATGACCTTCCTTTTACGAAGTGAGACAATTAACATACCTAACTACATAAAATTACTACTTTTATGTATATGTATAGATGTAAAACATATGTAGGTATATGTATAGATTATATGTATAAATGTATATATCTATATATGTGTATGTATATGTGTAGATGTATATGTATTTAATATTATTATGTATGGATGTAATATGTCTTTAATACATGATTATTTATTATTATTATGTATATTATGTTACTAAAATATGCTAAGTATATGTAATATTTGTGTAATTATAGAGCTACCACATTATGTTAAACTTACCAACTAAAAAAAAAAGAATACATAAAAGTCTACCTTAGTACGGGCATCACTCCAGCAAGGTAGATTTTCATCTTTTTAATCTAGTATTTTAAATGTGTGTGAAATAATAATAAATAAATAAATAAATAAATTGTTATAAGTAACTCGGAAAAAATGAACACCGAAATGCAGCTTATTCACAGCGCCCACCTAACTAGGACTAAACTGTCCCGTACCTAGGCGGATTCCTCTTAGGTGTCCATGGTCGAGGCATAGTAAAATAAGAACAGTATAATCTCCATAGTACTCACCGATTTCGCACTCATACAAGCGCCGTACGCTACCACTACATAGATTTCCGGGCGCCTCGGTGCTAGCCAGTCAGGGCTGTCGCGCGACAGCTAAGTATACAAGTGGAATGTTTTCGGTACAGGCTGTAATTCAACCTATCAGAAATTACATTTACGAGTATTTGCATTTACGTTACGAAGTTACATTTACGAGGTAATGTTTATTGTTCATTTGCCTATGTAAGTATGTGTCTAGGTAAGTAGGTGCATAGATATCTTAAGAGCGTAAGTAGGTAGGTAGATGCGTTTTTGTTAAGTACCTACCTACTTTCTTACAAAAATGTAGGTATTTTGAACACATGCAACAAGTGATGAATGCTGTCATACAAAGTCAGCACTAACTCATACATTCTGTTACAGTACAATTTTGGGAACCGACTCTTGATCTATAAACCAAAAATACATAAACGTACATAATAATTATAAAGAATTGCATTTAGACACCTAACAGAAGCTCCGGTGAATAGTGATTTTCATCATCATGATACGAGGAATAAATCCAATCTCCACATAAACCGACAGCGATTTAGCAAAGTGCGATACAGTTTTATTCACCAAAATTTGTCCTTCTATAATAAGATTCCAGAGCAAATGAAAAACCTTGGAGAGGACCAATTTAAAAAGATAATTATATATAATTTGGTAAGAAACCCAATTTTTGGTAAAAGGTAGTTTGAAAATTCCGAGATTATTTTCCATGTTGATGAGTAATGAAATGTGTAAAGTTTTAAACATAATGGTATTATGATAGCTGACATTCTAATTATCATATAATTTATTATACATGTATTCATTTTTAATAACAATACGAAGGCATATTGCTGGATTGACAATAAATTTTTTTTTTTGTTATTCTACATAGAATTTGCATTTCTATTTTAAAATATTATTCTTCCTGACTCTTAAATCACATTAGTATATTTTGATTATTTGTATGTAGGTAATATTGAATATAATATTACAGCTATGACTATCACTATCACGATAGTTATGTTTTTAACCCCACCTATCGCGGGGTAAAATTTCTGCCCGGGATAGTTTTGCGCATAACTTTTAAACTACTATACGGATCGTAAAAAGAATAACTGCATAATGATCACATTGAAATTTGAAATATTATAACGTTACAACATTATCTCGTAAAACAATTAAGATAATAATGAATAAATATTACAGTTAGCACAGCGCGGAAAGCGTCTAACCAAAAATGGTTAGCTCACATAGGAAGGGTTAATAACTAAATTTTTAGCATTTACTTTTGTGACGCATCCAAGTGTAGGAATGCCTATCTACTGGAGTAGTTGATTGTATTGTATTGTATTGTATAACGGGATCACAAATTGTCAATTGTGTATTTGTTGTGGCAACACTGGTGGTTCGGCGAAGCGTAGGTAGGTACTTATTTCGAAAACGGGCTCGAGATGTCCTACTGATGTTATCTTACTATGGTCGAGGTAGGTATACATAGTTTCTCGTACAGTGAGAATAATGAGTGATGTGTGAGTGACGTCACGAGTCATGCCAGTGCCCCTGGAAGGCTCGACTACTCGCCAGCCGAAGTGGCTGTTTGGCGTGCTGCGCGTCGCGCGCATGACGGGCGCAACAAATGACAGTCGCGGCGCCCGCGATCCGCGCCCGCGGCGCCGCGCATGCGCGCCTGCGACATTGTTCGCGCGCAGCCCGCCATGACTAATGACGTCACGCTTCGGGTGCGGGTTCGATTCCCGCTAATTTCGAACAGAAATTTCACGCACTAACCACATCCCTGCCATGGCCGTCGCGCCGACGCAACGGTTGGCGGACATCTCTATTGTCGTTGCCAACGGATTTTCGTTCACTCTCTTGTATAAAAGTAAATAAACATCGATTATATCAATGTTGTGTAAGTGTACGTATTAACAACACGGGCCGGGTGGCATAGTGGTTAGGTCGCCAGATCTTACTTTGTAAGGTCCTGCGTTCGATTCCCTTCTGCGCCGGCTAAGATATATTTGACGGCCAAACTAATAGCAATTTATTTGGCCATCTATACCTAGTACATTACATTTTTTTTTATTAAAAAAAAAATTACACTCAATTGTTGTACTTATTATTGCCATCTATCGCATTTTTTACATAGGCTGATTACACCACAGAAATACTACGGAGAGATAGAATGCCGTATGTAGTCGATCTGAACTTTAGAGTGAGTAATTATTAGGTATTGAAACCTTTAGTTATTGAATATTATGGTTTTTCGTTGCAAGTCTGGCAACACTAGCACAGAACTGTCACAACAAAAAATGTTTGTAACCTCAAACTGAGTCGCTATGTTTTTTCTCTCATCGCGTCCCGTTTTCATTTTTGCTAGGACTTTAATTCACGCGGAACTTCCTGACTGGAACAATTCAACAGGTTATGGGCCCAGCTCACGACGACTGTGTAAAGAAAAGTGCAAATGCTGAAAACGCGGTTTTCGCGACTGAAATAGTGCAAGCGGAGAAAGTGACTATTCTGGTGAATCGTTTTAAATCGCGTGGAATAATTCAACTGAATTAGTGCGATTTTAGATAAACGGACAAAAACAAAAGTGTCATTTCGTTTTGTGCGGTATTTTTTAGTGGGTGCAGCGATTACTTTTGAGGTTAGAATCAGCAATTTTTCTGTCTGAAAAACTGTGGTGCGTCGATAGCTGTTTTTTGTGCGTGATTTCATCATCGCGTGGTACAAGGAAAACGTTTTTCTCAACGCGCAGTTTTCGGGAGCGAGTTTTCTTTTGGATTGAAATTGAAAAGTTTTTTTCGGAAAATTTCAAATCCGGCAATTCGAAAACAGAAGAAATGGAAGGTGATCGAATAAATATCGAAAAATTGGAAGGTGTCGGTGAGTCTTGCAATTGGCTGACATGGAAATTCCAAATGCGTCAAATTCTGGAGGACAATGAATTATTCGATATTGTCGATGGAGCCGAAGAGAAGCCAACGGCTGCAGAGCCGGACTATGCAACAAAAATCGTTGTTTGGAAGAAGAAAGACGCCAAATCGAGACGAATCATTTCGACAGCATGCAGAAGGCAGGCGGTAATGCAAATTATGACCTGTGCGACAGCAAACGAGATGTGGGAAATGCTCAGAGGAACCTATGAGCATACATCGAAGGCAAACACACTACTTTTGCAACAAAAGTATTACAGTTATGCGAAGAAGGCAGGAGATGATATTGCGACGTTCTTATCGAAATTAATGGAAATTGTGCAACAGCTGCGAGATCAAAAGGAGACCATATCCGATTCCATGGTAATTTCGAAAATTTTAATAACGTTACCTGCTGAATTCAATCATTTTCACAGTGCATGGGAATCTGCAAGTTCTGAAAGTCAAACTTTGACAAATCTGCGAGCGCGATTAATGGCAGAAGAGCTTCGCCTGAAATCGCAGGGACAAGTCGAAGAGGTGGAAGCGCTGATAGCTAAGCGAACTTTTCCCAAGAAAACCTACAACATCAAAAAGGGAAATTCGTCGAACAGCAACAACAAATTGACGAATAAAAGCGACAAACCGAAAGGCAAGTGCTTTAAGTGCGGAAAAGGAGGTCATTGGAAGCGGGACTGCCCAGAGAAGAAGCATAGCTCTGACGAGAAACGAGAAGATGGCTCGGTCGACGCGTTCATTTGTCACTCAGCATCGAGTGGAGACAAAAACACTTGGATATTAGATTCAGGGGCAACTGATCACATGAGTCACCGGCGCGATTGGTTCGAGAATTTCACTGAAATATCCAAACAAGTGAAGATAGGTAATGGCGATAGAATTGTGGCTCGAGGCAAAGGCGACATCAGCATTCACGCTTTCAATGGCAATGATTGGATTCGCAAGCGAGTCATGGGAGTTCTATTCGTACCGGATCTTCAGATGAATTTATTTTCATCAGGAAAGGTGACAGATCATGGACATCAGCTGAGCATGGACAACAAACGTTGCGAACTGCTGAAAAACGGAAACGTAGTTGCAGTGGGAGTTCGTAGAAACGGTTTGTTCCAGATGCTGTTCAAGGTGAATCAGATTTCACGAATCGAGGCTACAACAAACGCAAATAAAGATGATGTAAATGATGAGGATGTAGAGGAACTCTTTACTCCAGAGGAACGCGAGGAACGTGGTGCGATATGCGACCTTGACAATAGAAATGTCATAAATCGGCGTTTGCGCGATCGAAACACATTTACAGCAGCGAAGCGTTTGACATATTTCGCATCGGGACATCATTCGGCAATGTTAGCAGTCACCGAAGAGCCAAGAACTTTTGAAGAGGCGATTAAATCGAGTGACCACCGACAGTGGAAACAGGCCATGAACGAGGAGTACGATTCACTCATTGAAAATCGTACGTGGACTTTGGTTAAGGCACCAGTTGATCAAAGAGTTATAGATAATCGATGGGTCTATAAAGTCAAGCAGAATCCAGACGGAAGCATTGATCGCTACATGGCGCGATTGGTAGTGCGGGGATTTACGCAGCAATATGGCATCGATTACCACGAAACTTTCAGCCCGGTGGTAAAGTTCACATCGATCAGAGCAATCCTGGCGTTGGCGACATCGAAGAAAATGAAGTTGAAGCAGTTTGACATCAAGACGGCATTTCTAAATGGAGATTTAGAGGAGAATGTCTACATGAGCCAGCCGATTGGATATGATGATGAAAGCGGGCGAGTATGTAAGCTATCAAAAAGCTTATATGGTTTGAAACAGGCATCACGCTGTTGGAACAAAAAGTTTACTTTGTTCATCAACAAATTTGGTTTCAAAGCAAGTGAATCGGATCCATGTGTTTTCGTTTGCAACGGAGAAAACGGCATGCTAATTCTGGCAATTTACGTCGACGACGGATTGATTGCGGCGGAAAAGCAGGAAGCCATTGTTCCAGTCATCGGACACTTGAAAAAGGAATTCGACATAAAAATATTTGAGCTGAAATGTTTTTTGGGACTCGAAATTGATCAGCGATCTGACGGATCGATTCACATTCACCAACAGGGATATGCAAGAAAGATACTTGATCGTTTTAACATGACGAATTGCAATGCAGTGTCAACACCATTGGACATTTCTCAGAATCTTGGAGATTTTGAAACAGACGAAGAGACCGATTTTCCATATCGTGAAGCAGTTGGAAGTCTGATGTATTTGGCTGTCGCTACCAGGCCAGATATCAGCTTTGCAGTTGGAAGTGTCAGCAGATATTTGGAAAAACCAGCTGCAGCCCATATGAATGCAGTAAAACGCATCTTAAAGTATGTCAAGGGCACGGTGGACATGGGAATTCGCTTCGAGACAGAAAACGATTTACATTTTTGTGGATACAGCGATGCCGATTACGCTGGAGACGTCAGTACGCGAAGATCGACGTCAGGATACGTTTTCATGTTCGGAGGAAGCGTTATCAGTTGGGGATCAGAACGACAAAAATCGGTTGCACTGTCTACAACAGAATCCGAATATATGGCAGCATCACATGCCATAAAGGAATTGGTTTGGCTGAAAAATTTGTTGTGCGAGCTACAGCAATCGAAATTGGACGTGCCAATATTTTTCATGGACCACCAGAGCGCAATTCGACTTGTGAAGAACCCGGAATTTCACAAGAGGACAAAGCACATCGACGTGCGATATCACTTCATCCGAGAGAAATTCGAAGACGGAATATTTGAGCTAAAATACGTTCAGACGGATGAGCAGACAGCTGATATAATGACAAAGGCATTATCAAGGCCAAAACATCAACATTTTTGTACTTTGATGAATGTCATGCCAAATAATTAACGTAGAGTATTCAAGGAATTAATCTTAATTTTGAATTTGTTGGTTAATTGTATTCTCAATTTTATTTTGATTTTGGCATTGACTTGTAACAAAAAGTGGGAGTATTGAATATTATGGTTTTTCGTTGCAAGTCTGGCAACACTAGCACAGAACTGTCACAACAAAAAATGTTTGTAACCTCAAACTGAGTCGCTATGTTTTTTCTCTCATCGCGTCCCGTTTTCATTTTTGCTAGGACTTTAATTCACGCGGAACTTCCTGACTGGAACAATTCAACATTAGTTACCTATATCAAATTAAAAATTTATTCATTTTTGGAGATAATAAGAGTTACGATTTAAAAATTTGTTTGCTATTCTATTATTATATTATACCGTATAGGCGTGTTTAGAGCGCCATCTACAGTGCGCCGCCATACTGATTCTACCACGAAATTCGCCATATCAAACATGCCTAATAATAAAAGATTATTAATTTTTTGTATCTATATGAGTGCCATCGTAGTAAAATCAAAGTTGCCAAATCGTATTACGACGATAGTAATGCAGGTAATACGTTATATAATTAATGCTTATACCTACCTGAATGCATGAATTTAGTACACTATTTTTGAGTTTTTTTTGTGGAAACCTTCCGCTTGACGAAACGTTTGAAAGTTTTTCGTTCGTATATTTTGTTAACAACTGCGTGTGAAATTTACGACGAATGATGTGCTTGGGAATTTTGTCTCATAAGATATGGTCGTTGCGAAAATATTTTTTTCGTTTTTGATTTGTTTCGGGAGCGAGCGGGAGTCGTGCGAAGCGCGAAGCCACGCCCAAAAAAAAATAAAAAGACGTCAAACGAATACGTTACTGTTTCCTAAGCAGAGGGGGTGGATGTTTTACCTGATGTCATGCCACTCATGAAATGACCTTGGGCCACTCGATCACGTGTGGCACTATGGGCAAAGAACGCCCAGGTCCGCGATAAATTCAAACTGAATTACCGCTGTAATACAACACGTATATATAGAGGTTGCGTAAGCGATTTCGGACCCGTAATCAGTTGGGAGGACGGGAGGTATCCTGAAGGTTAATTCCAGACGGAGATATCCTGCCAAAACTGGTAGTTAAGGGGTGAGGCTACCCGCTGCGTACCTTTCCCGGTGCCTCGCCGTAAGGCGTTGATCTCTAACGGGTTGCTGGTGACAGAAGATTTTCTTGTCCCCAAGTCTCCTACGCTCATCCCACGGCTGAAAGAACGATCTATATCGTTATACCAGCCTGGGGTGACGGGTTCGTCCGTTTTAGTCGACACCGCCATCCGATGCATTAAATGTACCTACCTATTTATTGTCGAGTAACAAATATGTCAAATATGGCCTAAGTCAGGATGTGTGTCACCTGACTTCGCACTGGCTTCTACTTTTCGTCAAGAGCCACTTGATAATGTATTTTTTCAGAGTAGATAGAAATACATGTTATGCGATAGTTATGCGATGCGAGATACACAGTTATAATTATACATGTTATGCGATAGTTGTATGTATCAAGTTAGAATGTATCGACGCATTGCATAGTTGTGTTTGGCGGGTCGATAGTCGATACCGCCTTTGATCCGCCAGATAAGCTCGAGGTGACGTCCTAATTGATGGCGGCGCGAGCGGGACGGAGCGCGCGGGCGAGAGCGGGACGGGCGCGCGTCTTGAACTTGGACGTCGGTCGCGGCGCGGGCGGCGCCCTTTTGACTATGGGACGTCCGCGGAATGCGGTCGACGAGTTTGGCTGCGTTCACAAATCGAACAATAAGGAGAACGACACAAATACTGGAATTCCACGCGCTTAGACGCCGGGGGCGCCGAATCGCAAAATGCACGTCGATTGGGGTTGCTGATCGAGAAAACCTCAATTGACCCCAAAATAGACATCGCAGTTTTTGACAGGGCATTTGAAACACCACACCATTTTTTATTTATGGTATTATACAATACAATCAACTACTCCAGTAGATAGGCATTCCTACACTTGGATGCGTCATAAAATGAAATGCTTAAAATTTAATTATTAAAAACATAACTAACATGATAGTTGTCAAGGCTGTAATATTATATTCAATATTACCTACTTACAAATAATCAAAATATACTAATGTCATTAAATAGTAAGAGAGAATAATATATTAAAATAGAAATGCTAATTCTATATAGATTAATTTAATTTTAACTCTATAATCTAATTTAATCTAACTTAAAATAATTTTATTGTCAATCCAGCAATATGCCTTCGTATTTTTTAACATAAATAGATGTATCCTACTGAATTATATGAGAAATATAATGTCAGCTATCATAATTCCGTTATATTTAAAATTTTACAAATTTTGCTAATTATCAACATGGAAAATAAACTCGGAATTTTCAAACTCCCTTATACCATAAAATTGGGTTCCTTACCAAATTATTTATAATTATCTTTTTAAATTGGTCCTCTCTTTGGTCCACGGCTTTTCATTTTCTCTTGAATCTTATTATAGAAGGACAAATTTTGGTGTATAAAACTGTATCGCACTTTGCTAAGTCGCTGTCGGTTTATGTGGAAATTGGATTTATTCGTCGTATCGTGATGATGAAAATCACTATTCACCGGAACTTCTGCTAGGTGTCTACGAGCGTACATAATATTTTGGTAGATGTAGGAAGAAAATAGAATCATGATTCCTGATTCTACGAAAAGCGGCTTACAAGAACTTCTTGGAGAGACTCTATGCCTACCGCTCTTTTCTGGAGGAGAAAAAATCTTTTTGAGTTTGGTGCTATTCCTCAAAACAGGCCATACGTTATGAGGGGGTGGAAACATGCAAAATTTTTTGATTGCGCAAGTCCATAAAACGATTTGGCAACCCTACCCAAACGACGAAATGAAGGTGTATCAATTTATTTGTACCGAAAGAATTTGTATATTCAGTTGTAGAAGGTGTACCGAAACTAACACCAATTTATTTGGAAATCTATAATATTGATAATGGTTTAGATTATGGTTTTTATAAATAATAGGTTCATTATGAAAACCCAATAAATTAACCAATTTAACAATAAAAACCTTGAATTATTGGTGATATCTTTCTCATTTATATATCAGCTGATTACATCACAGAAAGAATGGTAGAAATTAGAATGCCATCTCTTAGTTTATTTGAAGATTAACCCTTCGAGTAACGGCGTAATTTCATGGCAGACGGCCGCAATTTATTGGAATTTCTTGCAATATCACTGCGCTCGACAATAAGTACTATAGCAATCATAAAAAGAATAACTGTGCAATGATCGCATTGAAATTTCGTATATAAAATATTGAAATATCATTTTGTAAACCAATTAGATAATTATGAATAAATATGAGAAAGTCGGAAAAGTGAAAAAAACTCGGCATTTCTACATGTACTTGTCTTACGAACCCTATTTAGAAATTGTAAATACTATCGTGATCTTTATTAGATCGTGATTCTCTATCAAAGGTAATATTTCGTTTCGCTTATTTACATACAAAAATATTTAGATATTTACCAATAAAAATTTTGATGTTTTCTCGAGAAAAAAAATATGATGTTTGACAATAGAATTTTACCAGAAAAATCCGCGAAATGACGCGCGAAATTATTCTAGCGGCCGTCTATGTATTTATGGTAATAATGAGATATTTTTTATGGATTTTAGGATGCGTTCGAATTAGAAAATAATATTACTGTGCGCTCCGGGAGCAAGCAGCCAATATTGGTCGTTACGTAGTCAACGGTGTTTTGATGTGCAGCAACCAAATTTGGTCATTTACTCATTTTACTCATTTTTACTCATTTTAAAATACTAAATTTAATCATTTTAAACACTTCGATTAAAAATCAACAAAACTACGTGAAAACAAATGAAACGGGCAAGCATGTACCTTCCTTCGACTGCACCTAACAACTGAGCGGTGCCGCTCCGGCGCATATTACCGGTTTGCGTGTGGTGCGGCGCCGGAGCGCACCGTGTGACATACCATGGATTTGTATGTAAAGCGCCGGAGCTGCACCGCTCAGGCTCGTGTGGCCAGGCCCTTAATGGTCTTGCTAGGATGAACACTGAGAAAAATATAACGATGTAATACATTGAAATACTCATGTTTCAACAAGAATTACGTTTCTAACTAGGACTGTGGTCAATACGTATGAATTAACATGACGCCTAACGATAGTGTCGTGACTGTGGCTACCGTTTTGTAATGTTAATAATGTGGACAGCATCTCGTAATATACGTACGGATATAGTCGGACACATGAATCATGTGGAAACTACAGTATACCTACTCTTATTTCTGTACTAACCGTAAGGAAATTGTTGATACATATAATCGAGTAATGGAGTTTCAACAAAATTGATTGTAATTCAACAATATTAGGTACTATTGAAACATCTTTATTCTGTATAAAATCGTAAGAAAATAATGGTAATGAAAGAATCAATCCAATATTTTTCTCATTGTAGTCGTGTCGTTAGCGATTCGTCTGTATCAGGCATTATCTACCATTATCTTTAGTACCATTACATAAGTAGGTATGAACCGTCAGGACTATCGGTTACATCCCCACGTATGAAGAAGCACAGGTACCACAGTATACCAGACAGTAGCTTCTCTTAGAATTTTTTTTTAAATAGAAACAAGTGACGTCGGGAATCTTAAGGGCTACCACAACTCGTAATATGATTACTCGTCTTTTTCTTGATGCATCATCCCGGCCATGTTTACGATGCCCCGGCGACGCAGATGCTATTATGCTACCGATTTGTTCTGAGAATACCATATGGCTGAGAATACCAACATTGATTTCTTCAACCTGGGACCATTAGCAGTTCATTATAAATAACGTATTTATTTATTTATTTAGGTACATAGGATTAGGTATACAGTTCATTCATTGGTCATGTAATCGTATAATAATTATATAAATTATTTTATAATTAATATAGGGAGGTTTAACACATCTTACATGACCTTTACTGCCAATAGCACATCTAACTAGGCGATAATTTGGCCCGTCTCTAGATGTGCATATTTTTATGCAATTTTAAGAAATGAAGTGTTTTTTTTTATAAATTATTTGGACCCACCACCTGTATATATACATAAATATACCAATTTTATAAAAAATATAGCTATGTAATAAATATATACATTTATAGTTGTAATTTAATAAAATTTAATTAAGAAAAATAGATAAGTGATACTAAATAAATTGTCGTGCGTTGCAAAGAAGTTGATCAGATTTTACATATCCCTTGTTAAGTAGCCATCTATTAAGGTTTGCTTTAAATATTTTTATGTTAGGATAATTTTTCATGTCTTCACTAAGGGAATTATATAATTTTGGGGCTATGTAGAATATAATGTCTCTGGGCAAATGTTATCCTGACTGACGGAATTATATAATTGATACTCGCGGACATTCTTGTGTTCAGATTGTTTTGAGTTCGGGCGTGGTCATCTCTAGATTTGTAGAATGCAAGAAGCGCTTGCTTAATGAATAACTGTTTAGCTGATAGCACATGGGATTGGGAAAATAACAAGATTATTGTATTATAAAACAAATTGATAATTTACCGTATGTTGTTATTATTTTATTCCAGACAATATTTGATATATTTTTTTACCACTTAATTGTTTTTCAGAATGTACTGTAAACTTATTTAAAAAAAAAAAAATACGTGTGGCACTCGGGGACTGCCGCGGTAAAGCTATTGCATAGCATTTTTAACAACTTATGCAATTATAACTATTTATTTATTTTATTTTTTCTGATATCAGATAACTGCGCTCTATCGGAAAACGTTGAAATTATTCCGAATCATTTGCGGCTGCGGAAGCAAATGACTCGGAATAATTTAAACGTCTTCCGATAGATCGCCGCGCACGAATTTTATTCGATAAAGCAAAAAAAACGGATATTATTCTTTTCTTTGACTATTCGAAAAAAATCGTAGATAAAAAGATAGATAATTAAATTATCTTTAAAATGGTGCATGTTTCATAATAATACACCAGATAGTATTTGCGTAGTAGTCGTTTTTGTGTTCGGTTAGACCTAATTTCACAAATTAATTATACTATGTAATATAAACAAAATCTACAATATTCAAAGCTAAGAATATTAGGAAAATGTTCTGGTTTAACATATATTTTTTTTGAATCGTAAGCAGTACTCGTTTAGACGTAATTATCAGTTTAAAATCATTAATTTTCGTTAAGAAATTTCTTCATTCGGTCGCCGCGCTGGCCTAGCCCGCGATAAAAGCTATGCAATAGCTTAAAAATATTTTTGTTTTGATTATTTTTAAGGATATTAATTTTTGTACTGATAATTTTGTAAATCATGAGATAAACGGCGCCATACGCAATTATTAATTAAGCATGCTGAGTACGCATAATATATTATACTCTATTTAAAATGTAATAGAACAATGTAAAAATGTTAGCGATAACCATGTATTATTGGAGTATTGTTTGCGTACCTATTATACTAAATAAGTAAATAAATGGCGTCGACTCGTAAATCTCCACAAAAAGTAATAGTAAGAGTGAACACAAACTGCGCCCACAGCTAACTATGGGCCTAAGGACGCGACATGACTTACCCTTGGCCCCACTTCCGTCGCACCCTCTTCCAGTATTGCCTTGTAGTTCTTAAGTGAACTTACTGGGTGTTATTATACTGTGTAGGTACGATACAACAGTCTTTTCCGGACTACTGATAAAGACTCAGACATTATTTCACCTGTGTCATCAATAATTCTGATGTTTCCACATTACAGTGATTTGGGATCACGTGCAATGGTGTTACTGTTATAACATATACGTGTAATGGCGTTAAGTCTAATCGGATAGTCCCTTCCAAGTTTCACTATGACATGGCTGATGTACCATGTGTTGGCCCCCGATGAGGGGACTCCTCAACGGTCAACAGGAGACACAAAATTCGAAAAATCATAAAGTCGAAAAGTTGAAAGGTCGTAAGTCGAAAAGTTGAAAAATCGAAAAAGTCGAATTCAATTTTGGAGGGTTAAAGGGTGGCGCTACGTTGGTGGTGGGGGGGGGGGGGGTTTGGTAGGATTTATGATATGAATATTCAGATGAATTAAATTCCTGGCTACTTGACAGGAAGTCTTGGGGTGACATAACCGATTTTTTTTCTACGTATCTGAAATATAAAAAGTAGTTTGTTAACACCTCAAAATGACTATTTATTACTATTTTTTTGGCACTCGGCCTAAACTGGTTGCCGAATCATCAGACTAGTAATATTCATATTTATTTAGGTTAAATCAATTTGAAGCAGAACGTAAACATAAAAATTATTAAAAATAAAATTATGCTTAACTAAATTATAACAGATGAAAATTTAATATCAAAATTTTAATTAACAATGCACACGGCCCCAATATTCATATCAGTAGGTGACAACGTTTTGAGAGTACGTGTGCAAAATCTTTTTCAATTATCTATACAACGAGCCGTGCGCAAATTTAAAGATCAAAGATTAATTGTCAGTACCTACAGTGGGTGGCCGTATTATTAGTGGTAATTTATTTATATATTTATTTAGTAGTAACACATCTAGTAAAAAATTAATGTCATATTTGATTAAGATGTTAGCAAGAAATTGATGCGACATTATTTTTAATGATTGACACAGTCGCCTAACTAGGCCTAGGCCTGTTCTAAGGCAGACTTTTAATGATGATATTAAGTGTGCACTGTCAACTTAATCTATAGTTAGTACTTATTTTTAAATCGACAAATATAAAACTACAAATATTTACGCATATACAAATATGGATAGATACTTATATACATCTATAGATAAATTATATATCCATATATGCACACATACACATACATATATTTATACGAAAATAATAATAAAACCAAAATAAATAAAAATAAAAACTAAAATAATATACCTATATAAATCAATTACATATTGATATGACGCTCACATACCTAATTATGTAATGTAATAATAATTTTAATAGTCATTTAAAATTATTATTACATTTTACAATTCAAAAATCCTAAACTCCTAAACAATGACACCTTTTTATTTTTAAACTTATTTATTGAATTATGTTCATATGCGCGTAAATAATAAGTTAATAGTAAAAACACATTTTTAAAAACAAGCTTTTATTAACATGCGATTTTCCGAGCCAACCCTGGGCGCAGTAGCCATGTCATGCTATACAGAATTTCGTAATTGTGCTGTTGACCGTTGAGGAGTACTCTTGTTGGGAGCCAGCCCTGAGTGCAGCAGCCCTGTCCCGGTGGATCTAAGAACGGGCTATCATAATTGAAAGCGTATACACAATTTCGTTGCCGTGCTGTTGACCGTTGAGGGGTCCCCTCGTCGGGAGCCAACCAACAAGGTGAAATTTAGAAAGGACCATCATAATTGAACGCGTATACAAATTTGTGTGTACTTATATGCTGCTGACCGTGGAAGAGTAGCCTCTTTGGGAGCCTATTCTAGTTGTAGAATCAGGTAATGCTTACGATAAAAATGTATTGTTATCGGACTTCATAGGTTAAGAGGAAGTCGTTTTAATTCAGCTTGCAAGATTTGACCTAAACAAACATACGTATACATACTTACTTATATTGCAAGGTAAATAAAAGCTTGTAGAAAACATTTTACCCATAAAATTATAGTAAATGAATATGACAGTGTAATGTGCAAATTCGTATTATATTCAAAAATCCAAAAATGTATTGTTCTAATTAGTTGTTTCTCGAAGCGAAAATAATATATATTAGGCAAATATATTATTTAAAAAACGCACACAAACAGAATACTAAATCGGCGCAGATATCACAATATATTGTGTCCAAGAAATGTACATCGTTTAAACAACACCATTATCACATTATCATATTACACGGCCCGGTGGCATAGTGGTTAGGTCGCCTGATCCTACGCTATAAGGTCCCGGGTTTGATTCCCGGCTGGGTCACCATTTTCCGTTGGGATCTAATTAACGGAATTGCATTTTCAATTCTGTCGATCGAATGCAATAACAAGAGACACACCTACACACATGTTACACGCATACATACATATAAACACTTCATAGTAGGGTTGGTTGTAAGAAATTGTCATATGACAATAAACTAGCCCATTGTGAAATTTTGCAATAAAGGGTAGAAACAAACAAACAATTATCATGACCTTGCCCCGGGTTTAATAAATAGGAAAACCCTTCGATATTTCAGGACTGACATAGGCGGTTCTTAAATATTACCTCATCTTGAGGTTAATTAATTAAGGAAGAACCGAAACTGAATGTTTCCTCACGACATTTAAAAAAAGCGACGCATTCAATTATGTTAGATAGATAGATAGAAATTCTATATTGCACATTAAAAAAACATACAACAGGCGGACTTATTGCCTAACGTACAATCTCTTACAGCCAACCTTCGGGAAGGTGTAAAAATGTATGTGCCAGTAGAGTAAAATAAACAAAATATGTAATTTTACAATTATTATTACACATATTACATTAATACCTACATATATTACAATATTACATATATTACGTTATTAAATATACTATATATTATATATATACACTTAATTTACACGCCCTTACATATCTGACAATATAAATAACCTACATATATGTATTCAAGAGTGAATACGGATTTTTATTTTTATTACGGTTTGATTAATATAGGGATTTGTTTTATAATTATTATTTGTGACTACTTTTATTATGTTATTATTATTTAGATTTTTTTAATGATATTTTTTTTTGACAATTTTATATCACCATAATCTAGTTGATCATAGCTTATGAAATCATATTAGATAAGAAAATATTATTTGATAAAATAATATTTTAAATTGCTATAAAATTGGTATCTTCCTTGGAACAGGCGCTATCTAGTTAGGAGTGACGCAGAATCATTGTGTATATACTGTGTATATAATGTTAGAAATAATAGTATAATAAAACTTAGGTGCACAAATTATTAACATATTTTTAAACATTTATGCTAAGTATATTTTAACATTGAACTAACTACCAAAAATTATTTGACTTTGACAATGAAGTATACTTTTTAGACTAGGTAATTTTATAATAATAAATATTAATGACCGTTTCTTCCTTTTCTCATATATAACTTTATTTATTTTATTTAATCGAATTTTATATGATATTTATTGCCGATTAAATAATGGAATTGCATTTTATTTATTATATTATCTTTTAATATTTTTTTATTATTGTTATTTTTTTATTTTATTCTGAAGACCACATTTTAGGGCAATTTAGTGTCATTAGCTTTTTACTAAAACTTGTATATTTGTAAGCAACCAAGCAATCAAGCAAACTTGATTGTAATATTGGAGTCCTGTCCACCCTAGAACGGGCTAGTCCCAGTTTATGACAGAAACAAATAAGCAAAAGGTTAAGGTTTTGCCATTCGGTTCCTGTTATTTTTATAAGCTAATCAATGTTTCATAGTAATTAATTCTTAAATAAATAAATAAATAAATACAATTATAACAATATATCATAAAATTATAACAATTATAAAAATATATAAAGTATATATAAAGTAATAAATAATTTCAGTTGAGTTTTAAATTACTTGCGAACATAAAAAAATACAAATCTACCAAGTATGGGCAATATTAAACGATACATTGGTCTGGTCAAGTCGTTCTTATGTACATAGCTATGAAAACCATTTGTAAAGTGTTATTATTATTATTATTATTACTATAACGTAAAGCCATTGATTATATAGGGTAGTAATCAATGGTAAAGCCTACAAGCAAGGCATAAATGTCTAGAAACATAAGACGTTCGGAAAGTACTATAAGTCTACTTCGAATAAAAAATCTATCTATCTATCTATCTATCCAAGTTGGTAGTTTTGTGTATATACCACTTTTGCTTCTCTCTCTCTCTCTCTCTCTCTCTCTCTCTCATAATAAAATATGAATATTATTATTGTTGCTATTATTATTATTATTATCTATAATTTTCGTCTCACCAGTTGGCAATGGGTTGTATTTAAAGTCAACGCTGCGGTTTTTGTATGGAAGCAGCTACGCTCTCAACTCTCGGCCATATGCCGCCGAACGGCTTCCCAATACAAACCCGAACCGCCCTGTTCGCTGCCAGATATATCGTATTACACTAATTAGCTCTATTGTATATTGTGAGCTCGCTCCCGTTTAATTCCACATAATTCTATGCCGCGCTCTGCGGTTTACCTGGAGAAAGGTCGACGAAAAAACTATGGACATTCGGTCTTGCGCACTGATCCATTCAGCTGTTCGCTCGGAAACCGAAAAAATCCTGTGGCTGTGCATTGCAGATCGTATCTGGATGGCTCTTTGTCCGATGTGTGGTAGGAGCAGAGGAGCGCGTGAAAGGGATGCAGCATAATGAAAACGTTTTAGGACCTTATGGATGGGAAATATTCAAAACTAGCTGACCCGTGCCCACTTCGTTGGGCGGTAAAACTTTTTACTTGTGATGAAATTATGAGTGTGGTTTGGTTAGTGAGTGTTATGATTTATTTCCTGACTGCCAAAAGAACCGTTATATTTTTACTGCATATGTATGTATGTATTTGCATGCCAATTTGACTGTATTGCCGTTATTTGTAAGTGTCTTCTTGAGAGTGTCTATTTATGAGTATCTTATCTCTTTAACCATTTATGCAGTAAAAGTGAAATTATATGCAGTAAAAGTTATTATTTTGCTGATAATTCATAATTGTTGATAATATGACCAATAAACATGACCTAACGATTCAAATTATTTTTTTAATATAAAAAACTACTTTTTGTGACTTACCTAAATATAAAAGTTAGACATATGCTGTCGCTGACTTTTTTGTAGGCATTATAAAGCTCTACAACTTTTTTTTAGAACCTAATCATATATCTCTCATCGTTAAGGCAGCGTTCGTTAGAAACGTTTTCGTTCGACCGTTTTTTCCGACTTACTTTGGAAATCCGACTACCACGAAAGAGTCTTTTAATTTTTCGGAATAATATATAGCCTATGACACTCACAAATAACGTGGCTTTCTATTGGTAAAAGAATTTTTAAAATCGATTCAGTAGATCCAGAGATTACTTCCTACAACGTCACAAACTTTACCTCTTTATAATATTAGTATAATATAGATTACAGACTTATTTCATCACATACCTAAGCGAATATCCAGACCAGTCGCGTAACTAAAAAAATTGGCGCCAGTGTGAACAAAACGAACAAAACAAATGAACAAAACGCCCCTTCCTATACTTACTTACAAAAAAAAACACCCTTTTTAACAAAAATGATAACATAATAAATATGAACATTGTAAATGTACGCCATTGCAAAAAGCACTATCGTTGAAGTATTTAGGCATAATTGTGGATAATCACCTAAATGGGCTAACCATATAGACTTCGTTTCTACCAGAGTCAGGCGTCTGGCTATCTTATTTAGAGACAAAAGGAATATTAAAAACGACATACTATGCCTTGTGCCAAAGTATTCTAAGCTATGGAATCATTGTTTGGGGAGCCTGTGCAAAAACTACTATTTACCCTGCAGAGGTGGCACAGAAACTAATAATAAAAATCATCAAGCGTAAGCCTTACAAGTACTTATCGGAAAAATTATTTGGGGAATATGAAGTATTGGATTTGAGACAGCTCTACTTAAAGTTCTGTGTAAATTTAATTTAATTCCAATACAACAGGATATTCTCACAACAAATACATACAACAAGGCGATTCGTTGCCAATAAAATTGATATTCCTCGAATGATGACCATTTTGGTCAAAGGCATTTTACTGTTTTGGGCCCCAAGGCATATAACCTATTAGAAGATGAAATTAAAACAATTCAGACCAAAGATTCCTTTAAGAGCCCTATCACATATTTTTTCCAGAAAGGCAAGAAAAGTGGATTTTTGGCGTTCTAATTCCAAGAAATGAAGAGATTTCTACAAACTTTAATTACTGAATTACCTGGACCATTTCTTGATGTTGACCATAGCGGCCTTTAATTTTAGATATAACGAATATTATTTACTTATTCAGCCCATTTTCCGAAAGTCGTTATTCGTAAAACGCTCGGAAGGCAAACTTTGAGCTCCTTAATACAGTAATATCACTACAACGAAAACCGTATACTATTTTTTTTTATGTCCGTCATGTATTCTTGATGTACACTACGGCTTTATTTTTTCGTTTTTTGACCACATATCCAAGGTATACATTACTTACAATTACACAAAATTAAAAAAAAATCTTCCTGTATCATTCTAATTTTCTCAGAAATAAAATAAGATTCTTATATAATACTTATACTATATTAAAGTTCACTCTTTTAGCAATACGACATAATATAAATTATTGTCATTAGAAAGGAGAAAACACTGCAAAAAACAATTAGAAATTGTGTATATATTTGCTTGCGCAAGAGAAGAGCGCTCAGTGCCGCGGTTTTCTCCCAGGGTTGAATAGTTATTTATTTATTTATTTATTTATTTATCCTATCTTTTATAGTTACATCCAAAAAAAAATGCGTTCATTTTTTCAACTCATTTTAAAAGAATACCTACGCTATTTTGTAATAAGGCTCTTAAGAAGCAGAGCCATATGTGGCTAATAAATGATGGTAGGGAAAAAGGCCAGAAATTATTTGAATGTCTAGTATGATTTTTATTTTTATTCGTTTTTCTTATTTTACTGAGTAGGTATCTGTCTATCTATTGACTATTATTATGATTTCGATTTTTATTTACTTACTCGATAAATTTATGATTATAATTTCAAATACTTCTTGATGATATTTTAGTTTATTTTTTAAAGATGTTTATGATAAAGACTTAATTTAGAATTTTTGATATTTTTTTGTGTGCACAGGTTAAATATTAATATCATCTCCCACTCCCCACCCCATTCCCTTCCTTTTTGTATTAGAGAGAAATTAGAGTGTAATAATATTTATTATGTTATATAAGTAGGTATTATTACTTACCTTTAGTAACTATGTATCTATTATTATTATACAACATATATTTTTACAATTATGAGGGTAAACGTAGGTGCATGAGGGTATATGTATTTTATTTTTATTTATTTATTTTATTAAAAAACAAATAAAAAGAAAAATAACGTTAAAAAATAGTTTTAACAAATACAGTAATCAAAATAATCAATAATAATTTGTTATAATATAACCAAAAAAGCACGGTAGATAAAACAAAAATGATGTGTCCTTAAAATTAAATTATCTACATTAGATATGAAAATCAAAATATATTATACGAATTAAAAAGAGAATATCATAGAAATAATTAAAAATATTACCAATGTTATTACCAAGGTTTTGTTCGCCATAATTTAAAATGTAAAGGATAATCTTTGTAATCACCATATGCTAGCAAATGTTATTAAACACTTAAACATTATAAACAGAGTAACAACCATTGTGTCCATAGTGGATGGATAAAATGATATACTTTCATAAGACAATATACTAATGACATTATAATATTCTATTAAGTATATACTGGGCCCGATTGCGTTTCTTCTCGAACTCAAATTGGAAATTAGATCATGCGAACGGGACAGAGCAATATGTTGGAGCGAAATATGAAATGAACGATCGACGATTTTCCGGCGTCAAAACTACCTGTTGGAACTTATATCCATCTGAACGAGTCTGGACACATTTCGTGCAGTCTTAGATTCGGTCGGCGGACTTTAATTTCGGTGGGTAGTTTTATTGCTGACAAATAACAACTGTTCTTGTCTTGCCGTATTGCCTTGTCTCGTTCACATGAACTTATTTCCGATATTGGTGCACGAAGAAACGCAATCGAGCCCATTATTAGTAAGTATATAATAATTTCTAAATATAATATTTTAAATCTATTTATATATTATAAAAATACTTTTATTGAGACATAACTTTTTTATAAATGATGTAATCAAATAGATTAATTCACTTCGTATAGATAAACGAATTGTTGAGATAACAATATTAGATACAAGATATTTGGTGTATATATATATATATATATATATATATATATATATATATATATATATATATATATATATATATATATATATATATATATATATATATATATATATATATATATATATATATATATATATATATATATATATATATATATATATATATATATATATATATATATATATATATATATTCCCGAATCCGATCAAGGGAATCCTTCGTCACGATGTAAGTGGCTTTTATAATTATTTACTTTATAATCATCTTATTGATCAATTCTAAAAAGTATATATATATATATATATATATATATATATATATATATATATATATATATATATATATATATATATATATATATATATATATATATATATATATATATATATATATATATATATATATATATATATATATATATATATATATATATATATATATATATATATATATATATATATATATATATATATATATATATATATATATATATATATATATATATATATATATATATATATATATATATATATATATATATATATATATATATATATATATATATAGTCACTCCTGGTCTACACAGACCAGATAAGTCTCCTTTCATTTATTTTATACGTTAATTTATTTAGTATTAATACATAATTTCAATTTGAATATATATATATATATACATATATATATATATATATATATATATATATATATATATATATATATATATATATATATATATATATATATATATATATATATATATATATATATATATATATATATATATATATATATATATATATATATATATATATATATATATATATATATATATATATATATATATATATATAGGTGCGCAACAACAAGCCTCGGTGGCGCAGTAGGCAGCGCGTAAGTCTC